>RJWM01032880.1:0-21079 GCA_004363535.1 Dasyprocta punctata | reverse complement strand
CATAATTTTGATAGTTGATTCTCTGCTCAAAAACCTTTGGTGGCTCCTCCTGCTTGTCACTTAGCCTAAATCTACTTGCCTGACCACCAGAGCTCTCCATGACAGGACCCTAACTAAATTCCCGATTATTTCCCCAACAATAAGACCTACAGTGCACCCCAATTATTCACACTGGTTTCCTGTACCCCACTCCTGCCTATTGGAATCTGTGACTCTAATGACACCTTCTTTGCCCTGAGAGACTCAGACTTGCTTGGCAAATGAGGCACCACTTGAGCATGACTGGTCCAAGCTCAAGTGTCCTGCCTGGCCCCTTCTTTTCGCTGGTTACTCCACCAGAAAGGGGTCATCCTTATCCTTGGTCTCCCCCAGCCCAGCACAGCAGATGTCAGAGGCTCTGTCAACTCCCATCTAAGGAAGAAGGCGGGGCAGGAGGCTCACTCTCCCCTCCCCCCACCAGTGATCACCAGCACCAGCCCCTTGCTCCCTACATGAGATTGATGCCACATGTGGCTCCTCAGCATGTCCCGCCCTCCAGCGACTCCTCCCTGGCCCCTGTGCCCACACGCACCCTCTGTGCCCACTGCCCGGAGTGGGTGCACATTGTGTTTATAGACGAACTTCTCTTCTAGTACCATCTGGATGGCGACGATGATCTGGGCCATGATGATCAACAGGTCCCCTGAGGAAAGGAGAGCCAAGATGAAGCCAGGGTCGCACCAGGGCTGGTGACCAGAGGGACCCAGGGACAGAACACATCAGCTCCTAACTTTTCCAGCTCCTGTGCAGTTCACAAGGCGCAATCCTGACTGCTGTGCCTGACTCCCTGGTGCCCGAGGGGCAGGCAAACTGGGCAGGCTCGAGGTCTGCAGAACTGCTTGGCCCGAGGGGTGCAGCTCAGGGTATGTGGCCTTGTTGGGAGTAACATGTTTGAGGAAGATGTTTCTGGTTCAGTCCCAACTCTCAGTAACCAAGTGGTCACTGCATCAAAAAGTGGGCTGCAACGTTTCCCTGTGGAGAGTGGGAGGGCATGGATGAGAAGGATGGCACGGTGCTCAGTGTCAGGCTGGGCACACGCTAAGTGTTCACTAAGCGGTCCTCCCAGGCCTCTCTGAGTGGCAGTTGGTATATGCGCTTATGACTCACAGTGCACGGCAGTCCCCTGCTCTGACTGCCAGCTCCTGACCTGTCCTGCTCACACGGCCTGCCACTCCTTCGTGCTGCAGACACGCACCTCTCCAGTCTCCCCTACACTCTCTCCGACCCCTTGGTGGCAGGTGTGTGCCCTCACCCAGGACCTGCACGTGGCAGAGCTTGAGTAAGTCCGTGGGATGACTCTACGCCGAGCTCTTCAGAATGGGACAGGGTAGGACAGGAGGGGCAGCCCCTGGTCCCACAGGGTCGCACCTGTGATCACTTCGCTGAGCTTGTGCTCACTGTCATGCTTGCTCTGGAGGTCAGCCAGGCCCACGACCACCAGCCCCGCAATGGTGGCCAGGATGCCCAGCCACTGACTGGCTGCCAGCCTCCGGCCCAGGAAGGCCACTGAGAACAGGCCTGTGAATATGATCACTGCACCTCGTAGCATCTGGAAGCTGGAGGCACTGGTCATGTTCAGGGCTAGAAGAGAGACACAACTATTAGCTCTTGAGGTCAAAGGCTGGCTGCCCCCGAGCTGGAGCCGAGCCAAGCCCACGCACATAGAAAGCATTTGGTAACTTTGGCGCCGTGCACGTTCACAAGGGAAGTGCACAGAGAGTGTGTGGGGGGGTGCTGTTTCACCGGCGGCCCCTTTAGGACACGGCCTGGCCTGGCTACTCACCCACATACATGATGCTGGTCCCCGTCATGTCACAGAGGGCTGGGGGCAGGAAAAGCAGGGCGTTGAAGGGCTGCTGGGGGTCCACACTGGAGTCTGACTGCCCCGTGGCTCTGCACCGGAGCAGGTAAAAGGCAGCCAGGCAGGAGAACTCTCCCAGGAACATGCCCACTGCCTGCAGGGACAAAAAGCTGAGCACTCAGTGAGGGAGGGACCCTGGGGTTACCCGACCAGCAGTGTTTTTAACACCACCTTTCTTCAAGCAAAAGCTGACCGAGAACACTGACATGTCCAACAAACCAAAGCAGAGCTGCTGTGGGAGGCCACACAGCCTCCTGGCTCTGCCCCAAACCCCACACAGGGTGTGTGATCCATTCAGCAAACCCCAAAATTCCAGATGAAGCAACTGAGCCTGAGAAAGCCTCAGACTTCAGGAAGGGCCACAGTGAAGTTGCTGACCTAGCCAGGACTGCAATGAGCCGCCTGATTCGCAGTCCAGCAATCGGCTGTCTTCTACTGGCAGGGGCCATCCTGTCCCGGTGGATGCCGCGCTCCTGGAGCACACAGGGCAGGCTGCAGCCACGGGCCAGCGCGTCCCGCCTGTCCTGACTGGATGCGGTGGCGACTTGCTGGGATTCCGGCCTCTTTCAGAGGCCTGTGCCCTCTGTCCCTCTGCCAGGGGCACTCGCAGACCCTGGCCTTGTTCTAGCGGAGGACAGCAGAGGCAGATGGCTCCCCTGGGAGCAGGGGAGCCGCCTCGGGGCACCCACTGGAGGCCCGGGAGTTGGAAAAGGGCCAGGCCCATACCTGGAGGAAGGGGTGATGGAAGCTGTGCTCCTCGCTCCCTCCACAGCCCTCGGCCTTGAAGTTGTCTGCCCACCTGCAGCAGAGAGAGTGACGGTCAGTCTGGCACCCCGGGGCTCCCTCTTCCCCAGGCCCAGAGGTCCACACTCAAAGAATCGGCCCCTACTGGGGCATCTCTCAGAGGTGCTGGGCTCTTCGGCAAAGGTTTTGAATCTCAGGAATGTGGTATTGCAGCAACTCACAGAAATCACATTAAAGTCGCAGTATATATGGTAAAGTATCACTGATGCTCATTACTCATCAAAATTAAGTCACTGGATCCACTACTTGAAATTTAAAGTATTAAGAAACACGTATGTATTACTACATTGCAAATTTGCTTTTCAGTGTCTGATAAACTTTTTTTTTTTAACTTAATCTGTTTCTTTTGTAATCTTTGGTCTCTTAGTTGCACATTTTAAGACACGAAGAAGATGGCCATAAGCTATAGCAGGCTGTCAAAGGGATTTGAAGCACAGAAAGTGTCAAGAGCCTCTGGTCACCAGGCATGGTGTTGCACACTTGTAATCTCAGTAGGGGAGGCTGAGGCAGAAAGACTACAAATCTGAGGTTAACTTGGACTAGTGACACTTCGTTTCACAAAACATAATACTTCCTTAATACATCCTAAAGCAGGTGGCAAAGGCACTGCAGCTGGGAAGTGACAGTGGACACCATGGTGGACGGCGAGAAACAGAGCGCAAGGAGTTACTCTGCCCTCTTCCTGCTGAGCCCTGATTCCTGCACAGCACAGTGTTTACGTGGCTGTCACGCATCCTTCCAAACCATCTGCCATCTCTGTGCACAATTTCCTCTCCTGAACTTCATTTCTGCCGGGCCACTGTATCGCCAGAGTCCAGTCCAATCCTTCATTTGAATGTGTCTCTGCTATCTGGGGACTTTTCTACCTTCCGAATCTTCTCATCTGACTCTAGTCCTTCCTAACCTTTTGCTCCTCTGGCTGCTGACATCTGGAAGTGCTCTGGTGGGTCCAGGCCCAGAGCCAAGCACGTGATCTAGTCTGGGCAGAGGCCAGCAAGACAGTGACTCCTTCCTTATGCTGGACACCCTGGGTCAGCTGACACTGCTGTCACTGTGTCAGCCATGTCGCCCTCTGTGCAGACCTCGAGCTGTTTTCCGTGGGATGGGACCCGCTCCCACAGCAACGCCTCACACGCAGATGGCAAAGTGCAAGACTCAGGATTCTTTCTGTGACATGTCCTTCCCTGAGGTGTCTTTCCACAGCGGCCACATTGCAGTGACTGCCAACATTCCTGGTTTATCTGTCGTGAATCTGAGCTCCCGTAATGTGGGAGAGCCTTCTGCTTCCTGTACTTCCCACAGCGCTACAGAGCTTGAGCCACTGGCTGTGCTGACTCCCATCCCCCGTGGTCTGGGTTTGACAGCATTCTGCCTGGCAGCCCTGGATTCTTTGTGTCCCTAAGCTGAGGCAGGGCAGCAGGGGTTCCCTCCCCGACCCAGGACAAGGACATGATGGGGACTCTGGCAATGGGAGGGCCAACTGGGGGTGGTGGAGCTCCTAGGCAACCGCAAGGGACACACAGACATCTGACAGAGTAATCTCAAGGAGTGACCATATCTACTTAGAGACCTAACTCCATCCCAGGGTGAGGGAAGGAAATGGCAACCGCAAACTTTGGCCAGTGGGGGGACCCTGCCTGCGCCCAGAGATGTGCAAAAACTGGAGCAGTTAGGAGGGTTTGTGGTTCTTGGGAATGGGGCAGGGGGCTGAGAGGGTGGAGGGCAAGCTGAAAGCAGGGGAAGTCTTGATGTGACTGGTGAGAAGGCACAGAGAACCTGAGTCCCCTGCATGGGCCAGGGGACTAGGCTGTAACCAGTCCCAGTAGCGACAGGGCAAGGAAGCCCCTTTTCTCTGAAGTCTCATTTCTGTCTGAACTTCTTCTGGTTCTGGCTCTCGGGTCCTTGGGCAGGACAGCACACGGGACATGGATGGGGGCCAAATGTATGGCTCACCCAGGCAGGCCTGCTCTGACCCAGAGCCCTTTGGGAAGGCCTGGGGGAGGCAGCTGAATAGCAGGGAGAAGTGAACAAGAGTGAAAGGGGCAAGTGCTCATTCTTGAGCGGATACAGCAGGTATGGCAACTACTTTCTCCAGATGATGTCACACCAAGACCACAGACTGGCGGCTCGCGAGGTCCCCCCAGATCTAGCGGTGGTACAACCCCAGGGCTCACCCGTGCCGCCGCCTGCGCAGCTCATGGTAACAACTCACCCAGGTGGCAGCTTCTGCTTACATCTACTGGTGGTCTGAGCGAGCCAGCCCTCCCACCCTCTCAGCCCCGTTCCTGGTCCACTACTACACAAAAACACAATGGGCTTTGCTGAATGAGACTTCCAGACCCCAGCTCTCCAACAGGCAGCCCTCAGGCCCTGTCTCCTTGAGTCCTACTTCCATGGTCTTCTGTGCCCCTGATGATGGACCCAGTTGGACCAGAGGGGAAACCTGTCTGGGACGCGCCCTCTCCCCGGAGGCGGCATCTCCGTCGTAGTGGGGAGTCGGAGGTGGCTGGACTGAGCTCCCTCCTCCCCCAGGTTGTTGTGGCTTTCTCTCTGAGGTAGGTCTGCCTGGACAGGCTGGGCTGGCGGGCTGCCGGCTGGGGAAATGCAATCTCTTTGTATCTAAGAGCCCAGCAACCTGAGGGGCTGGCTGTCAGCGGCACAGGCTGCTCTGCCCAGTAGTCTCTTCAGGCTGGGGGGCAGCAGCTCAGAATTGCAGGTCTCTGGGGACAGGAGTCAAGCTTTGGCTCGGCTGGCTGAGGCCTAGGCAGCTGGAGGGGCTCAGGCCACCGCCCCTACACTTCTAAGGGGCCACGAAATGTGGAAACTGAAGAAACTCAGCCGTCATCTCATGAGCCTCCTTATTTGACAGAAAAGAAACCCAGGGGCATCGGGACACAGAGCTCCTCAGGTCCTGAGACACAGGCAACTCCCAAGGCTGGCACCTCGAATGGCCACAGCTGGTTCTGCGCTCCTCTTCTACACTTAGCTTCTGCTATGATGTTCGCTCTTACCCCTCTCGCTCCCCTTTTCTGTCTGGGCACTGTATTCTGGGGGACAGGTTGAGGCCCATGAGGGAGCACCTCTGCCGGCCCAGGCCTACTCCTGCCAGGGTTCCGAGTGTGGGCAGGCAGGCTGGGGGGGTGGGGTGCCCTCGCTGAGCAGTGAGTCACTTCCTGGCCAGCCCTGCTCATACTCAGTGCAGCATTCTGGGTGCTACGTGACCGTCTGTGGCCCGGGTGGCAGGCATATTGAGGAAGGGGCCGATGTGGCTGGCTCGGGCCAATCAGCTGCATGTCCATTCCCACAGAACCTCTGCTGCTTCCTGATGTGTCCCTAGCTTGTCAAGCCCAGACAGTCAGGCTCCTTCGCCTAGGCATCCAGAGGAGCGAGATCTAGAGAGGGGCTGGGGCTTCGCCACTGCTACAGGGTCTTGAGGCTTGTGAGCAGGTGGCCCTGGCTTATGAGAGGATATGTGACATTGAGTCCTCTCACCTCCACGGATGAGAAAGCCTTTGTCAGTCCCACTGTCCAGGAAGAAGGCAGGCAGGGACTATCGTGTCTATTTTACAGAAAAAATGAAGACACTAAGACTCAGGGAGGCCCGGTGACTCATCTCACCCCACAAGCTCCCAAGTCTCGTGCGCTTTCTACTACACTGTCCTCCTGACCGCAGGCTTCCCAAACTGGCCCTGCAGCTCCTTTGAAGCAACTGTCCAGCCAGTTCTTGGAACCCAAGGGTGGGGAGGTACCAAGGGCAATAGTTGGAACTGGCAGAAAAGGACAGTGAAAGACTCTTCTCTAATAGAGGCCTGGTAGTGCCAGGCGAGATTGTAGGTCCAGGGATGAAGGGAAGTTGGGCTCATCTGCCCACCCTGGCCGGTGCTACAGCCTTGCAGAAGCTGGGGAGGGCGCTCAGCCGTGGGAGAGGACTCCTGACTATGAGCCTCTCATCTCTATGGAGTGACTGCTTGGCCATGGCTCTTCAGATGCAGAACCTAAGCAAAATTTGGGAGAACCAGCTCTAAAATGGGGACTGGTGCGGGAAGACACAAAGGGACAGATCTCAGGGAGACAATCAACACAGTGCTGAGGAGCGGGGAGAACACAGCCAGGGAAAGGAGAAGCAGCGACTTCCCCGGGACGGGTGAAGGGCGAGCCTGACTGGTGTCTTTTCACGCCAGGGACATGTGACAGCTCCCCGTGGCCTTCCAAAAGCTGCTGAATAGGTGAAGAAGAACTGACTTGGGATTCCGGCACAGCTCACATGCACTTCCTCACCACGCCCCGAGTCTTCTGAGAAGCCAGGAGAAGCATCATGCTTCTTTTACAGGCCAAGGCACTGCACGAGCCATGGCACTCGCAATCTGGCTCCAGGCAGAAGAGAAGCAAAATGATGACAGGGTTCCCTGGTCTGAGCAGAGGTCTACTGCCCAGTCCTGGGAGGACAGCCTCAGACACAAGCCTGCTGTCCTTGGGGAGAAAAGAGAGAAAAACCCAAGGAGGCAAGACTTTGGGGTCGTAAAGAACAGGACAGGAGTAAAGTCCTGAGGCCTGGGTGCTAGCCCTTACTCCTCATTGAACAGCCAACTCAGAAGACACTTTTTCTTGGGGCCTCCCCTGTAAATTGGGGGATGAGACTGGATGACTTTTGTTTCTAACGATTCTAGGCACCCCCAAAGGACCTGCTACCCCCACTAGAATAGATTCTAGAGTCAGACCATGTGGAGTCAAATAGAGACTCTGCCAGCTGGTAGGTGAGTTGAATTTGGTAACGTTACCATACCACACAACAGTTTCCTTATCCAGAGATAATGAGTTATAAGAACGTGTTTATAAGAATTCACTGAGTTTACACGAAAGGCGCCCAGAGCAGGGCCAGGCACTTGGTAGGCCTAGGTGCTAACTGTGAACTGGCTGACCAAGCTGACTGTGATCACAGGCCTGTCTCTCCTGCACAGGATGGAAACTGCAGGTCGCAAATGTGATTTTCAGTCCATAATTCGCATCAAGATGTTACGCTGCTCTCCCTCAGTCTTTCTGTCTAAGAGCATCCTCTTCACAGTTTGGACTTAGAATACTGCTTAGTGTCCAACTCTGGGGCTTGCTTCAGGGTGGGAAGCTTCTGAGGGGACCCCAGTTACAGGGCAGCGGACAGGATCAAAGGTTGGGTCTCTCACCTGGGAACTTGTTTCCTGACTGACTCTCAGGCAGCTTCCAAGAGAGACACCTCCAGGGACTAAAGGCTGCCTTCCTACCTAACTGCTGTGAGCTTCTGAAGGAAGCAACTGACTCAGTACAGTTTATCCCAGTAGTAAATGGCCACTTAGATTCTCCTTGGGGACAGCAATTCTGCAAGATTTATAGCTTTGTCCAAGTATTTGACCAAGGCTCTGGCTGGTGTGACAATTAGATGGAAGACTTGTGCCATCTTCAGGCTCTGACTGAGATGGGAACCCTCAGTCACAAGGTGTGACCTCCAGGGTCCGGGAGGCCAGCAGCTCTTCACAGGACACAGTTGATCAGAGGTGAACCAGAAAGATGGATGGGCACCACCTAGAGCTCCACCGACTGTGTCCTCCTTGAGGGGAAGGAGCGACACTGTGACTGCCATGTGTCCATCTCAGACTGTTTAAGCATCTCAAAATCAAGGACCTTTTCTTGGTTTCTTTCCTCTCACTCTGTATGTATCTTATACATATCCGGTGAGTATTTCTCTGTCTGTCCTCTGAGGCACCTTTCATATCACTGACAGGACTGCTAGATACAAATGGTTCAAAAATGAGTAAGAAATAGCCACATCCCTCAAGAGGCTCATAGATTTTCTCTTTGCAGTGCTAGAGATGAAACCCAGGGCCTTGGGCATGGTAGGTAAGCACGCTACCACTAAGTCACACCAACCTCCCAGAAAACCCAGGAGACCTGCGGGACACCCCAAAGAACAGGGAAGCTTCCACCTGAGAGATAGCACACTGACCCGCTAGCGTCAGGGCAGGCACGGGCCAGGTGGAAGTAAGGCCTGCCTGGGCGAGGACCACTGTCCACCCTTCTCCATGTGCACCCTGGAATCAGTTCTGATAAAGGTCAGGCTTTGGGAACTGGGGCTTTTAGGGGATGAATAGGGGATGGAGAGCGCTGCCCTGAGGTCAGGACAGAGAAAGCAGTAAAAAACCGTCCATGACAAAGAGGAGGCAACACTCAGTCCCCGGGCCTCAGGCTGCCCTGGGTCCTGGGTCCTGACCTCCGGGGGGCTGTCCTTACTGTTTCTGCACTCTGTACCAGAGCTAAACTGCCCACCCGCGCTCTCGGTTGGGTGAAGGGCACTTCTCTTCCCCCAGGCAGAAACCCTCATCCTGTGGTCAGGTCAGGCTTCACTTTCCCACCTGGCCCCATCTCTCCCACCTCCTTCCCGCCTCCTAGTTGCCTTCATTTGCTAGCAACAGCCAGAGTGGTTTTTCCCTGCCCCCATGCGTTCAAGTTGACCTCCACATTGTCCACACTGCTTCTTTTTTCCAATCAGACTTTCAACATGTCGCTTTCCGAATCAACAGTCCCTCTCAGCCATCTGGGGCTGGTTACCAGTCGCTTTGAGCTAGCTTTCCCTGTCTGCAAGTCTGCGCCTCCTACAGAGCCCCACTTAGGTGGCAGGCGCAGCTCCCACCCCTGCTCCAGAAGCAGCCCGTGGGCAGCCTACTGTCTGCTGCCCCTGCCCTGCGCGCTCACTGGTCACGCGGCCTGCACGGCCACTCCAATCGGTTGGCCTGCCTGAATCCTGGAGCCTTCTCCGCCGGCCCCCAGCCCCGGCCGCCCAGAGAAACTGGAGGTCAACGTCCAGCTGCGGAATAAGGCCGACTCTGCGCGGGGGCTCGGATCCCCCAACCCAGATCGCCGGCTTTAAGTTTCCCACGGCCTGGCAGCTCTTGGGTGGCCCATAAACAGCGCAAGCCGCCCGTCAGCTGCGACAGCGGAGGAAGCCGCAAGGCCGAGCGGAGGAAGGGGAGCGCGGAGTCGCCAGCGCCCGCAGCCCCAGCGGGCCCCGCTCCCGGCCAGACCCAGACTCACTTTGCCGAAAGCGTGTTGATGGAGCCGGTGACAAGCATGAGCCCGGCCAGGAACAGCTGGTACTTGGTCCAGGCCATGGTGGGAATCCGGGAAGCCACAGGCGTCTACCCCTGCCGCCCGGGTCACCCGGGGGTCTCCAGCTTTAGCGCTTCCGGGCCGGGCACCACGTGACCCGAGCGGGCCCCGCCCCGCGCCGCTCGTCCCGCCCCCACGTCGTTCGCCCCGCCCCGCCCCGCCCCGCCCCGCCCCGCCCTCTCCCCACCCACCGCCTGGGAATGCTTCCAAGTCTTGGTTCCAGCGCTAGGCGGTCCTACTCTGGTACTCGCTGGCTGTTCTCAGCTCCGTAGTCGCAGCTCGGTATTCCGCCCCCTCCTCCTCCCATCCCCTTTTTTCTGGGGCTGGGGATTGAACCCAGGGCTTCACGCATGCTAGGCAAGCGCTCTGCCACGAAGCCGCATCGCCAGGCTCTGGCCTTCCTGTTTTGTAGACGGGACTGGTGGGCGAAGCGGTGAGGATGCAGCACATCCATTAGCGCATTTCGTCACCCTTTGGAAAGGTTGAGCTGGCCCATGCTTGACACGAGCCAAAAAGTGGAAGCGTCCTCTCTCCAGGGTCCTCAGGGAGGCCTGGGGCGTGTTCCTAGGGGTCCCAGCTCTCTGAGTTACTCACATCTCCCAAGAAAGTGGAGTAGGAATCAAGTTCCAGCTGCCAGGGACGTGCTTGCAAGTGGTAGAGGGGACGGGAGCTGGACCCAGATTCTTCAGTCTCCGAAAGTAGGTGCCTTCCGCGCAGCCCCCGGGCTAAGCTGCCCCGCTGGCTCCTTCAGGGATCTAGGTGCTGCTCAGAGGCATCCAGGCCTCGAGGCTGTCCCTAGGTTTGTTTGCAGAGGACTTTTGGCTTTTAGACCCCTCCCCCTTGTTCTCATCTGTGCCAACTGTCTACCTTCCTCCTCAGTGCCCCGGGCTGCGTTCAACACCCCGACATACCAAGAGAGCAAGTCCCCTTTGGGGAACTGCTTTCGCTTAGTACAACAGATTTCCCTCATTAGTGCAGATCTAATTCCAGAGGCACAGACCTCGGACCTGTCTGCTGCTTCCTCCTGCTTGTCCGCAGACTGCCTTGCACTTGTGAACATGGCCAATGGAGAGTCAGAAAAACCCTGCAGCAGACCTGTCCACGGCAGGAAGAGCTGTTGGAGAAAGTATTATAAGTGAAGGGGGTCCTGGGTAAAGGAGAGCACTGGCTAGTCCACAAGGGGCGGGCTTTCCTGCCGAAAGGAACGGCGTGCTCAGTGGCTTGGAGACGCCAGTGAATGGGGATCCTGTCTGGGTCCTGCGGATGTTCCAGAACTCTCCTTCATTGGAGCCTGCTGTTCTCAGTCAGCAGAAGGTAGGAGACCCAGGGGAAGGCTCTTCTGAGGTGTTTGTCCCCAACAGTTTTATGTGACTTTGAAGGTATTCATTTATCCAAATATGTTTATTGAGATACTGGGTAGTAGAATGAATGAAACACAGCTATCCTCCGGGATGGGCTGGGGCAGTGCATACCAACTAACTGTCCCTTTCCATGGGAAACAGCTCCTATAGGCAACATTGTCTCACTCAGTAGGAATCTGGACCATTCTTTTGCTTTTCCAGGCCAAGGGCACTGTCCCAAAGTAAACATTACTAGTGATATTGGTGTCACCAGTCCAACATGATGTCACTAGCAGTGCAGTCTCTGTAGTTACATCATAAAAAGAATTTTAACTTCTCAAGATGTCATACCCATTCATCAAATGGATGTCTGTGGAACCTGGGACAAAGGAGGATTTAATTTATTTTATTTTATTTTTTAACACCAAGTACATTTATTAGGAAAGAAGAAAGTTATGAAATACCCTCATATCTTTCCTTAAGAGATTAGAAATGAAAGACAGAATAAAACCAAGAACAAATAGAAGAAAATAATAAAGACCAGAAAACACAATCCCTTATCAAAATGCCAACATCATTTTTCATAAAAATTAGCATTTTGATTCTTACATTTCTGTAGAAATACAAAAGACTCAGAATAGTCTAAATAACTTTGATAAAGAAACAAATCCCCAATCCCATGACTTATCACAAAATTACACCTATCTTGACAAAACAGCATTGATATCAAGATAAACAAACCACGAAAGTACCAATATGAAGTCCCGAAATAAATACCCACATAACAGACAATTGATTTTTGGAAAGATGCAAGAGCAATTAAGTGGAGAAAGAATTGTACCTTCAGTAAATATACTAGAACAACTGGATATCCACATGCAAAAAACCCCCAAACCTTGTAGCACATCAGAAATTTCTTAAGACATCCAAAAGTCAGCTCAAAATGGCTCACAGTGGGTTAGTTAATGTAAAGACAGGTGTGACCTAAGTCATTGCTTTGGCTGAGGTTATTCTTGCTGGGACAAAAAGCTTGGGACAAGGTGTAGAAGGGAAGGTAGAATCTATAGAGGTGTTCAGTGAAGGGAGGCATTGAATTTACTTCTGGATGGGCCATATGGATGACAAAGGAGGCCATTGTGCTTCTACTTCTTTTTCTTTTAACTATAAAGAACGATTTATTAGGGCTGGGAGTTTGGCTCAGTGGCTTAAGCACCTGTCTGGCAGGCGTGAGGCTGTGAGTTTGAACCCTGGTGCCGCAAAAAAAAAAAAAAAAAAAAAAAAAAAAGAACGATTTATTGACAAACACACAGAGCCCACTAAATTTAAGGCACAGAGTCAGGAATGTGACCCTGAAGCATAGCCAGATATCTTAGTTACTTTTTTCATTGCTGAGACAAAATACCTGACACTCAAAGTTAAGGGAGACTCACAGTTTGTAGAGGTTTCAGTCCAGAATTGACTGGCTCCATGACAGACTGGCATGGCAGAGGGGCACTGCCGAAGAGAAACAGTTCATGATGGGCCGAGGGCAGCAAAGCAGATGGCAGCAACAAGCAGCTAGCAACAAGCAACAAATGACAGCACTAGCCCTCTTTCTGTCCCTTATATTTTATCACACCCAAGGTGGGCACCCTTAATCCTACCCAGAACTATGCCAGACCGATCAGTGGACTGATGTGGTAATCACAATCTTTGATCCCAGCATCACACATTCCAGATCCAGCCACCTCTGGAAAACCCTATCTATGACTGTAAGACTGTAGGAGACAATCTGAGCAACACCTCTTGAATACAGAACAATTGCTGCAACATTGATTATATCAAGGCTTATTTCCATATACGGATATGAACAGAACTGACTATGGTATTTCCCTCTCTCTTCAGTTGGCTCTAAGCATTACAAGTTAGGCTAGCTGAGGTACTGGCATGTAATCTCTAAAGCTATCAGACAGTCTCCTGTTTCCTTACATAGTACTGTCTGTAAAAAATATGAGCACAGCAGAATGGTAGAGCCAGTCAGCTCCAGGAATGTCAACTGGGTATGAGCCTTGAGATAAAGAGGCTATGAGTTCCCTGGGCATGAAAGTTTACATATCAGAAACTGAAGCAACAGCCTCCAAAAACAATTCAGTTGCTACCTTAATTGAATTATGCAGATTGATCCTTGTGCATGTCATTCTCCCTGCATTTCGGAAAGGTGCTTCTCTCCCTCTCTGGCTAGCCAGCTCAAGTGACTCACGCAGTTCCCACCATCCTCACTGTCACTCATCCTTCAGCCACTCCTTCCTTCACAAGATAATAAATTCTGGGAGAGGCCTTGGATCAGGGACTTTGTCTGTATATCCTCATGGGGATTGGATTTTAGACCCCTTGGCTGCCCTTAACTTCGAATATGTCTTGATGTCTTTACTCTTGCTATGGGTTGCATTGGAGGTGGTAGATTGGAATTAACTTGCTGGGATTCCAATAACGTCTCAATGAGATTACAAATATAGCTTATTGGATTGTGAGGAAGACTGGAAAGGGGATTACAATACACAGTACATGGTATTACAATGCATGAGGTTTTGGGGAACATCTAGACACAAACCAAATTCCAGTTTCACTGTAGTAAAACCTTTGTTCCATAGGCCACAATCATTGGTTAGGCACTTACTAAAGCAACTTATAATTATAAATATGTATCTTCTGCAACTCTGAAGCAGCCCAGGAAGAACTGGAGCCATTCTCAGGAATGTAGCCATCAAAAAAATACCTCAGTCTCTAAGACTCCATGGAAGAATAGAATCCTAACTTTGATAGCACTACCAGTTGTTATGGTTTAGATCTAAAATGTCCCAAGGGTCTCATGTGTTCAGAGGTGGGGCTTTGGGAACGTGGTGTAAAATCCATCAGATTACCATTTGATGAAATTCAGAGGTAAAGCTCAATCTGTGCATCGGATACAAATGTGCCTCATTCCTTAGTAAGTCCTGGTTTCTTGGGTTAATTAACACACCTGTAGACCAGCACAAATATAATTTCTCCCTCCTTGTTTTGATACTAAGGATGTACCCAGAATCTCTGGTATACTGAACATGCACCTGCCACTGAGCGACATCCCCAGCACCAGTACTTAATACTTGTGCCTCGTAAGTTCCCGGGAAGATCTAGGACACTGCTCAGGGAAGCCTGTGGGAACTTTGGTGACTGGGAACCAGGGAGACAATGAATAGGTGAAGTGGGATGGGGTACCTCTCCCTGCTTTTCTGAGCTTTTAGAAAGTCAAAGAGGGGACAATTTCTTCATATGGAGGTCTTGGCCCTCGGAGGAACAGGTGCCTTCTAACTGATTAGATCTGACAGATTAAACCGATTGAAGCCAACAGTTTGTGTAAAATTCTGAACAGAAGGGAACACATTGAGCGAAATGTCAGTAAAGCAAAGAAATTTGCTGAGTGTCAGGGGTGCCCTGTCTTAGAATCCTTTGGAGTAGATGAGGCAGGGGGAGGCAATAGGAACTGCTTCATGCGCTCTGTCAAAAGACAAGATCACACAGAGTTAGTTATGAATCTTGTTGGCTTTTATTTACAATTCATGATGGGGTACCCTCCATGCTACAAAACAGAATGAGAGCTCCTGCCGGGGCGTAGAACAACTGTGGTTCTAGAACCTGAAAACAAAGAGCACACGAAAAAATAAGATTATCAAGTTACTTTTGTTACTTTTTTGGTAAGGGGTAAAGCAAGGAGACTTGCTTTGTTGATTCAAGTAGACTGGAATCCCCTTTTTTCAGGGAAAGCTGGTCTATTTTGGGACTTATCTTCTTTATTAAAACTTCAATCAGACTCTGTGGTATTTGGTCTGAGTGACTCCATGTTGTCATTTGGTTTGCTGAAGCCTACTGAGTGAGCTCAGTTCAAAACAAAGAGTATATATATATATATATATATATATATATATATATATATATTTTTTTTTTTTTTTACAATGCCTAAGATCTAGGAGCAGTAACACACATTTAATAGTCCCAGCACTCAGGAGGCCGAGGCAGGAAGATCGCTGCAAATTCAAGGCCAGCTTGAACAACATAGTGAGACCTTGCTTAGAAAAAAAAAATCACCTCAAAACAAAAACAAAACACCTCTAGGAATTTAGATCCTTAAGACATGAATTGACATGTGTGTAAATTGTCCCAGACTAGGTACATTAGTCACTTTCCTATCACTGGGACAAAATACCTGACACCCACAATTTAAAGGAGAAGAGGTTTATTTTGGCTCACAGCTTCAGTGCACTCAGTCCATGGTTGGCTGGCTGCAAGGCAGACTTGGCACAGTGGAATGGCATGGTGGAGGAAAGTTGTTCACTGAATGGCAGCCAAGAAGGAGAGAGGGAAAGAGAAAGAGAGGGAGAAACATATCCTTCAAGTCATGCCCCCACTTGTCCCTTCTAACCAGGCCCTACCACCAAACATGAGATATTTTAGATCTAAACAGTAACATTAGGGAAAGGGTATGCCTTGGGCTAGGTGTGTCACTTAAAGCAAAGTAACGGTGTTTGATGGAGTTCACTTTCCTATCTGTAAAATGGGAACAATATTCACAGGTTGCTTTGTGAAGAGGAGGACACATGGGGAAATGTAGTGCATCGCCCTGGGGGAGAATTTGTACAGCTGTCATGAGATCGGGGGTCCATTCAACAGGTGTTAGAGACCTCAGGTGGTGTGTTAAAAGGCACTTCTCAAGTGTTGCATGAGCTTGATCCTATCTTCTGGCCTGCCATCCACAATTGGAGACATTTTGAACAATTTTGCATGTTACTTTTTTTTTTTTCCTTTGGTACAGGGGATCTAACTCACAACCTCACGCCTGCCAGGCAGGCACTTAGGCCATTGAGGTAAATCCCCATCCCTATTTTTTGAGACAGGGTCTCACTATGCAGTTCAGGCTGGCCTTGAACTTACTTTGTAGCCCAGGCTGGTCTCAAACTCACAACGCTCTTCTGCCTCAACCTCCTGAGTGCTGGGATTAAAGGCGTGCCCCACCACGCCCAGCTTGCATGTTACTTTTAATAAGCTTCTGATTTCCAGAGTCAAAACAAATGTTCTCTGCAAAATATATTCAGAGCTTACTGCTCACCAACCAACCTGGCTTGTGTGGAAGATGGAATATTTTCCTAACCAATTTAATGGCATTCTGGATTAGAAAAGAATTACCTTAACCTGGGAAGGATGGGGATACATGTGTAGACCAACCAGGTCAGAATAGATTTTTTTTTTCTTTTTAAAACAAGTTTTTGGTGTATATCTTTGGGTTCTTTTCTTCCTGTGCAGCCTGTCCCCTGGCTAGAATGTGACCTCCTCCTGGGCAGGACCTGAGTGTCCTGCATTCCTCTGTCCCAGCAGGGTAGCACTGAAGGACAGCCAGAGGAGGCTGCGGCTGGAAAGGGAGAAGCGGCTTGGGTGGAAGAGGGCTGGGTTGGGTCCTGGGGGAAAAACTGAGATAAAGGAACCAGGTCTGACCAGAGAAGCAGAGAGGGAGTGGATACTGGTTCACTAGTTCCTTCTGGCTGACTTTACAGCTGGTTTCTATGGTGACCGGAGATGATTAGATTAGAAGTCACCTGCTCCTTCTGCTTCAGGCTTTCATAAGGTCATTTTCAAATCCCCTCTCTTTTCTATCTTCTTTGTTCCTTAAACCAACCTCCCCGCCTCTTTCCAAATCAGTGCTGATCACTAGCCTTGGAGTAGATCACCGGATTCTGGAAGCTGATGTTTTGCGAGTCCCCTGGGAGCAGGATCAAAGTGTTTAGAGATAAGATGTAGTCTCCGGGTTAAATGTGATTTCAGATAAGCAGTGAATCCTTTTGCAGCACTTGACATGAGTTGGTTAACAACAAGGATACAGTTGGGAGAAATGTGTCATTTGGGCACAAGACAGTCTGCCATTGGTTGAAAGGTAATTATGTAGTATGTGACTATATAAGCATGTCCCTAACATTTGTTAGGACACGCTTAAAGGAAAAAATGATTCATTATTGACCTGAAATTCAAATTCTACTGGATAGCCTATATTTTATTTCTCAGTTTGGCAGCTCTGCTAGCCTGGCATCCAATTCAGTGCTCCTCCTCAGAGAGGGTGAACTGAGACTGGCTGACTTTAATTGCTGTGTCTCAGGCAAATATTTTGAATATGTTATTAACTATAGGCAGTTAAATTAAATAGAAATATTATAGGCAGTCATATAGGGCTAGGTCCTCCAGAGAGTCAGGACAAAGGTAACGGTGTATCACAACCACAGCTGGAGACACATCTGTCAGAGTCCAGGCCTTAAGATAAAGATGAAATGGCCAAGCCTGTGTACTTCCACAAAAGACAAATACTAGGCCTACTGAAGTCTAGATAGGCATCAGTCACCCTGCTGGGTGACCAAGACCTCTGGACCAACCATTTCCTAGAAAAAGTCTTTGTTCTTTCCATGCAAACTTGTTAGTGACTTGTTTCCTCATTGGATCACTTTACCTAAGCAACTATACTTGTACCCTTATTGATTAATTATAGTTGTAACCCACGTCAAACCCACATGAGTTTTTCTCTATAAAGTTTCTTTATAGAGTGGGGTCTCCTCCTGCCTCTCAGGAGCTGTCCTCTCAATGAATATTTTCTTACTCATAGTCTCTGTTGTTCCTAGAATTCATTCTTAGGTTTTAGAGAACATGAACTTGGCATACCACACATTGAACAGGTTAGGAGATAGAATATTTTCATATTTCATTTCCTGTATCAAAGATATTTCCCCCTTCCTTCCCTCTCTCTTTCCCTCTTTTCTTTCTTCCTTCTTTCTTTTCTTCCATTCTTTAGTTTTTTCCTTCTTTTCTTTCTTTGTTCTTGACTCTCTAAATTGATATCAGTAGCCAGGAAGGTTGTGTTCAAATGCCTATAATCCCAGCACTCAGGCAGCCAAGGCAGGAAGATCACTGTGAGTTTGAGGCCAGCTTGAACTATATAGCAAGACCTTGTCTAAAAATAAAATAAAATAAAAATAAAAGAATTGATATCTTGGATGTAGACCTCACTTGGGAATTCCAGGATCTGGCATTTAATTCTTCTGATATGGATGAAGAGGGATAATCCATTCCAGTAGGCCAGGGCCTGGTATCTGTAAAATATTCTGAGATCTTGACAGATTGAGGACCTTTCTCTCTTTCATATACAATTTCAGGATATTCCTAGATCTGAGAAAGCCAGACCTGGCTCCCCCAAATCTTACGTCTGGGATAATTTCTCATCTAGTCCAACGCCTTCACATTTCAGAGTAGGGAACCCAGGCCTATAAACAAGGTGACTTATCTAGGTCAACAGGCTATGACTTGTGAGCTGCTGTACTCCGTGTATTTATTTATATTTATTTGGCATCAGTTTTACTCAGTTGGTTTAAATAGACAAATAATAAAAAATTCACTGACCTTATAAATGCTGTGTTGCATTTAAAGTAATAGAGTCTCTGAACAAATGAACTATAAGAACTGTAAGAATATATTTTCATACTAAAGAAAACAAGGGAAACACTTTAAAATGTTGGTATAGGCAAAGATATTTTGGATTGGACCAATTAGGATTGTACATTAAACTAAAAAGTATCTGTACAGCAAAGAACACAATCAACAGAGTTAAGAGGCAACCTATAGGATGGGAGAGATAATTAGTAAAGTATTCATTTGACAAGGGATTTATATAAGGAACTGAAAAAGCTAAATAGCAAAAGCAAAATAATCCAATTAAAAATGGGCTGGATATCTGAATAGAGAAGAAGAAAAGAAGACATATAAATGTCCAACAAGTATATGGAAAAAATGCCCAGTACCACTAATCTGCAGGGAAATGCAAATCAAAAATCACAATGACATATCATTTCTGTGTCTCCTCAGTTAGAGTGGCTATCATCAGAGAAGAAAAAATTAACGTGTTGGTGAGAATGTGGAGAAAGAAGAACACACTTATACATTGTTGATGGGAATATAAATTAGTATAGCCATATGGAGAACAGTATGGAGATTCCTAAAAAAAACTAAAAATAGATCTACCATATGGTTCAGCAATCCCACTACTGGGTATATATCCAAAAGAGATGAAATCATTGTACCAAAGAGATATTTGCACTCTCATGTTTATTACAGCCCTATTCATGATAGCCAAGGTACGGAATCAACTTAGATGTCTATCAGCAGATAAGTGAATAAAGAAAATATGGTACACATGCACAATGGAATATTATTCAGCTGTAGAAAGAATGAAATCCTGTCCTGTGCAGCAACCTGTATGAAATTGGACGTCATTATGTAAATGAAATAAACCAGATACAGAAAGACCAATATCACATGTTCTTACTCATTTGTGGACATTAAAATGTCAATTTCATAGAGAATGGAATGGAATAGCTGTCTCTAGAGACCAGGAAGGCGAGGGGAGGAGATGAAAAAGTTAGATAAGGGGCACTGAAACATGCAGATAGAGAGGAGGAATTAGTTCTGATTTTCACAATCTATAGTGTGTTTTAAGGGGCTAGAAAAGAAGAATATTAAATTCTCAGCACATGAAGATGATTAATGTCTGAAGAGATGGAAGTGCTTATTACCCCGATTTGGTCATTATACAATAGATGTAGACAGTGATTTAAGCAGAGTGTAACCTATAATGTGCAGCTCTTATGTCCCAATTTTTTAAAAAGATATTTTTGAAGTCTTTCAAAGAAACTGAACATGCTCTGGGTAGTGAACTATTGCTTATTTTATTAACTGAATTAATTTTCTATTGCTACTGTAATAAATTATCACACACAGTGACTTTAAACAGCACACAGCATTTGTTACCATACAGTCCTGGAGGGCAGAGGTCTGAACACAGAAGCTGGGTCAGACTCAAGGTCGGGGCGGAGCTGTGTTCCTGCCAGAGGCTGGAGGAGAGGAGCCTTTCTCCTGTCTGTGTTCCTACCCCGTCCCCACCCCCGCCTTGCTCCTTGACCTTTATTGTAATCCCAGATATTGAGTACAGTAATCCAAGTACTATAATCCTTTCTCTAGTCTTCCTCACAATCCAAGCAGTTGTTTTTATAATCCCATTGAGATGTTATTGGAATCTCCGCAAGTCAATTCCAAATCTACCACCTTCAATGCAACCCACGGCGAGAGTAAAGACACCGAGACATATTCAAAGTTAAGGGCAGCCAAGGGGTCCTGAGTCCAATCCTCTTGAGGATGTGCAGACAAAGGCCTTGATCCTAGGCCTCTCCCAGAATTTATTATCTTACGAAGAAGGGGGTGGCTTGAGGATGAGTGACAATGAGGATGGTGGGAACTATGTGAGCCACCTGAGCTGGCTAGCCAGGTAGTGAAAAGGGCATCTCTGCAAAATGCAGAGATAAAGATATGCAGAGGGATCAATTTGCATAATCCAATCAAGGTAGCAACTGAATTGTTTTTGGAGGCTGCGGCTTCAGTTTCTGATATGCAAACTTTGTGCCCTGGGGACTCATAGCCTCTATCTCAGGGCTCTTACACAGTCGACATTCCTGGAGCTCACTGGCTTTACCATCCCACTTTGCTTTATATATTTTACAGAGATTGCTATGTGAGCAAACAGGACACTGTCGAATGGCTTTAGAGATTACATACCAGTACCTCAGTTAGCCTTACTTGCAATGCTTAGAGCCAATTGAAGAGAGAAGGAAATACCATAGTCAGCTCTGTATGTCTCAACATAAGGAAATAAGTCTCAATATAATCAAAGTTGCAGCCATTGTTCTGCATTCAAGGGGAGTCACTCAAATTGTCTCCCACAGACCTTTGCTTCTGTTGTCACATCTCCTCTGACTCTGACCCCTCACTGCTACAGAACTTTGGTCATTATCCCGAGCCACACCTC
>RJWM01032879.1:0-21088 GCA_004363535.1 Dasyprocta punctata | reverse complement strand
AAAAAAAAAAAAGAGTGAGCACAGAGAGGCCAGGCTCTTTCTGTCCCTTGTACTGTAAAGAGGGATCTGCCCGAGGGCGGGTGTAGCACTCACACCCGTAATCCCAGCATTGGACCATGAATCAGTCAGAAACTCTAGATTCAGCTACCTATGAAAAGCCTGCTCCCATATGAGGCTTTGGGGGGACATCTGGACACAAACCACAGCACCTGGGATGAATCCTACTTGGTCATGGTATACAATCTTCTTGAGGATTTGCCGCATTCTGTTTGCCAGTATCTTATTGAGGATCTATGTCCTTTAGGGAGATTGGACTGTAGTTCTCTTTTTTGGTCGAATCCTTCTCTTGTTTTGGTATCAGGGTAATGCTTGCTTCCAGGAATGAATTTGGGTGTAATGCTTCTCTCTCAATTTCATTAAAGAGTTTGAGAAGTAGTGGCATTAGATCTTCTCTAAATTTCTTATAGAATTCAGCCATGAATCCCATCTGGGCCTGGGCTTTTGTTTGTTGGTAGTTTTTTTTTTTTTTTTTGGTGGCACCAGGGATTGAACTCACAACCTCGAACCTACCAGGCAGGCGCTTAAGCCGCTGAGCCAAACTCCCGGCCCTAGTTTTTTTTTTTTTTTTTGTGGCACCGGGGATTGAACTCACAACCTCTCACCTGTCAGACAGGCACTTAAGTCACTGAGCCAAACTCCCGGTCCTGGTTTTTTGAGGCAGGGTTGCACTGTGTAGCTCAGACCGGCCTTGTGTTCGCATTATAGCCAAGCCGGCCTTGAACTCATAATTCTCCTCCTATCTCAGCCTCCCGAGTGCTGGGATTAAAGGCGTGCGCCACCACGCCCGGCTCCGGCCCTAGTTTTTTGAGACAGGGTCGCACTATGTAGTTCAGGTCAGCGTTGTGCTCGCGTTGTAGCCCAAGCCAGCCTCGAACTCACAATGCTCCTCCTACCTCAGCCTCCCTAGTGCTGGGATTAACGTCATGCGCCTCCATGCCCAGCTGTTGGTAGGTTTTTAATTACATCTTCAATTTCATTGACTGATATTGCGTTATTTAGAACACAGGTGCATTTTAGTGAGGAGGGAGGAAAAGGCTAGAATTTACAAACCCTGCCCAGGACAAAAGCTGCTTTACGTCTGGCAGAAGCCGACCCTGCCACAGGGAAGTAGCATTTGAAACCCTGTTTCCTCCACTGCACAGGGGCCCTCACCTCTTGCCCTAGCATATCTTCAGCACCCAGGGGCCCTGGGCTCATGAGACCACCACCTTTCAGCTCAACCATGCTCCAGAGGGTAGCATCAGGACCTGTCTCATAAAAGAGGTCCCCAGTCATTCTGCGTGCTGTCACAAGAACAAACAAAGTATGGCCAGCCACCTGCAGAAGCCCACCACTAGAAAGCCATGTATGGTGATGCATACCTATAATCCCAGCACTTAGGAGGCTGAGGCACGAAGATCACTACCAGTTCAACTAACTGCATAGCAACACTTTGTCTCAAAAAAAAAAAAAAAAAAAAAGGAATTGGGTGTGGTACTGCATGCCTGTCATCTCAGCTGGAAGGAGGCTGAAGCAGGAGGGTTGCTGTGAGTTTGAGGCCAACCTAGGCTATATAGAGTTCAAGGTCAGCATGAACCACACAGCAAGTGCCTGTCTTAAAATAAAGAGCCCATCACCTGCCCCTTCACCATCAGCTGTCTCTAGGGCTAAGAAATCGAGCTCCTAGCCGGGCGTGGTGACGCATGCCTATAATCCTAGCACTTGGGAGGCTGAGACAGGAGGATCATTGCAAGTTCGAGACCAGCCTGGGCCTCAAAGTGAGCTCAAGGCCAGCCTGAAATTGAGCTCCTGTAGCTCTCAGGACAAACACATCGAAGCCCCTGTGACAGGCCAACCTCAGCTTGGACCTCAGTTCCCACCTGAACTTCAGTGGCTTCTTATTTCAGCAGCTTCTTCTTCCCTATTTGTTTGTTTGTTGGGTTATTTATTTATTTTTTTTGGAGACAGGGTCTCACTACGCAGTTCAGGTAGATCTTGAACTCACTATGTAACTAAGGCTGGCTTCAAACTTGTAGCAATCCTCCTGCCTCAGCCTCTCTAGTACCAGAATCACAGGTGTGTGCTACCACACTTGTCCTGTTTTTTCGGGGGGTGGGGTGGTTTGAGACAGTGTCTCACTATACAGTCCACGCTGGTCTTGCCCTTACTATGTAATCCAGGCTGGCCTTGAACTCACTATGTGGATCAGGCGGCCTTGAACTTTCAGCTCCTGCCTCAGCCTCCTGTGTGCTGGGATTACAGGCAAGTGCCACCACGCCTGGCAGGACTTCGGCAGCTTACCCTTCCCTGATCCAAACCGGAGGCCCTCCCCGCAGTTCCGAACTCCCCACCACTCCCCCGCCCCCAGGTCTCTTCCCACTGAGACCCCAAATCGAGGTCCTGTCTGCCCAAGCCAGGGGTAGAGTTCTAGGACCAACCAGCTCACCTGCTACTCGCTTGAAGCCATCTTCGAAGGCCCCCCAGTAGGTGGAGCTTGGTGACAGGCAGGAAGTAGGGGGCGTGGCCCTCTGGGAGATGTGACTGTAAAGCTGGGCCCTGTAGGTAGAGCGGCGCCCCTGAGATGGGCCTTGTCCCGCTGTTCCGTGGTGACTGAGCCCTTTATTCAGCCCCTGTCGCAGCAAATCCCTGCTCATCCCTGGAATACGGAGACCAGCGACCATGCCCGCTCCTGGGAGACAAGCCGGGCTCCACCTCCAGTGTCTCGTGCCTGCCGCGCAAGCTTGGTGCTGTCGGACAAGGAGGGGACAGAGTCAGTGCTGTCAGGACTGATAGTGAGGGCGGGGGCCTGTTCGCACCGTGTCCAGGCACCCCGATCCCTGGCCCGCGCTCGGCTGCAGGCTCGGGAGGCCGGGCTGGGGGTAGTGTGCGCCCCGCGGCCCCTCTCCCTTGTGGGTCGGCTGCCCAGCCCCAGCCGGAGCCTTCTCCTCTCCTTCCCGACAGGCCTACTCCCTGGCCCCCTGTGACCTCATCAAAGTCCGTCTCCAGAATCAGACGGAGTCGAGGCTGCAGCCAGGGAGCCCCCCGCCCCGGTATCGGGGGCCCGTGCACTGCGCGGCCAGCATCCTGCGCGAGGAGGGCCCCCGGGGGCTGTTCCGAGGCTCTGGGGCCCTGATGCTGCGGGACACCCCCACACTGGGACTGTACTTCATCACCTACGAAGGGCTCTGTCACCGGTACACCCCGCCTGGCCAGCAGCCCAGTGAGTGGCGTGGCGAGGGCGGGGGCCAGAGGTGTGGGGTGGGGGCCCCCGGCCCTCCCTGACCCGCGCTGCCCCCGTCGCAGGCTCCACCACGGTGCTGGTGGCAGGCGGCTTCGCAGGCATCGCCTCCTGGATCACAGCCACCCCCTTCGACGTGATCAAGGCGCGGATGCAGATGGGCGGCGTGAAGCAGCGGGCCTACGCGGGCATGTGGGACTGCATCGCCACCAGCTTCCGGCAGGAGGGCCTGGGGGTCTTCTTCCGGGGGTTCACCATCAACAGCGCCCGCGCCTTCCCCGTCAACGCGGTCACCTTCCTCAGCTACGAAAGCCTGCTGCGCATGTGGGGGTGAGCCCGGACCCGCCCGCCCGCCAGCGCACCCCAGCCCCTTTGCTTCGGGGCACAGATGAAGCCGCCGGGGGAGTGGGCCGCCTCCTGGCCCTGCCCTGGAAGCCCCTGGCTTTCCCCTCACAAGCCGCCGGCCCCTGGTTCTGCAAACAGCAGGCTCAGCTCCCTGCAGCCTCCTCCCCAACCTCTCCTCGCACACCGCACCCCGCCTCGCGCGGAATCGCTCGGGGGCCCCCAGCAGCTGCCTCAGCCCTGCTGGCCCTCCCCACTCGGCTTCCTGCCCCTGGGTCACCCTGTGGACCTCAGCACAGCGAGGGTCACTCGTGGCCTGGGCCTGAAAGCCTTCTCCCCCCGGCCAGCGGCCAGTGGGGAGGGAGCCCAGGCGGTGCCTCTGCCTCCCTGGTGACCTGGCCTCCAAGGAGCCAGGCGCAGCACGGTCCCCTGGGGCCCTCCTGCCGCCCACGGCCAGGCTGCCTGCATAGCTCGATGGGGGTGTGTGTGTGGGGGGTCGCTGGGTGTACTGGGGATTGAATCCAGGACCTTTGCACATTCCCAGTTCTTTTGATTGTTTAAAATTTTGAACCAAGCCCTCACTAAGTGGCTAAATTGCCTGGGCTGGATTCCAATTTGTAATCTCTCTGCCTCAGCCTCCTGAATCCTAGGATTACAGGTGTGTGCCACCAGGCCCCACTTGACAGGGCTCCTTTGGTCGATAAAGCTGAACCACGCTGGGCGTGGTGCCACATGCCTGTATTATCAATTCAAGGAACCCTCTTTTTTAAAATTAAGTTCATTAGCCGGGCGTGGTGGCGCACGCCTTTAATCCCAGCACTCGGGAGGCTGAGGTAGGAGGAGCGTTGTCAGTTCGAGGCCGGCTTGGGCTACAACGCGAGTGCAAGACCGGCCTGAGCTACATAATGCGACCCTGCCTCAAAAACCCAGGGCCAGGAAGTTGGCTCAGTGACCTAAGCGCCTGCCCTGGCAGGTGCGAGGTTGTGAGTTCAATTCCTGGTGCCGCAAAAAAAATAAAATAAAATTAAGTTTATTGATACATTTTAGCTGACATAATGATCTCATTCATCATAGGGAATTTGTACCTGTACATGATGTCTTGATTCTTTTTTCTTTTTCTCTATTCCCTTCCCCTCCCTTCAATCCCTCTTCTCCCCCACCCATTTGCAAAAAATTTGTACCCATTTTTTCTAGAGGAACCTTTCTGAGCTGGACATGGTGGTGCACACCTGTAATCTCAGCACTTGGGAGGCTGAGGCAGGAGGATCACTGCAAGTCTGAGGCCAGCCTGGGCTACATAGTGAGTTCCAGGCTGACCTGAACTACATAGCAAGACCCTGTCTCAACAAGTCAAAAAATAATACTAACAATAATAATAATAATAATAATAATAATAATAATAAGACTGAACATAGCACAGTGGTGAATAGTTTGGCTTTCAGTGGGATGGGGGATTGTTTTTTGTTTTTTGAGACAGGGTCTCACTTTGTAGTTCAGGCTGGCTTTGAACTCACTATGTAGCCCAGGCTGGCCTTGAACACACAATGATCCTCTTGCCTCAGCCTCCCAAGTGCTGGGGTTGCAGATGTGCACCAACCAGCCGGGCTAGTGGTGAATGTCTGTAATCCTAGCTACTTTGGAAGCTGAGGCAGGAATTCAAGGACAGCCTGGGCGATGTAGCGAGACCCTGTCTCAAAATTAAATAAGAAGAGGGCTGGGGATGGAGCTCAGTGCGAGGCCCTGTGTTTAATCCCCGTATCGATCAATCGGTCAGCCAGGCTGTGTTATAACTGACCTGGAATCAAATTGTTTCATAGTAGTGCAGCAGAAAATGTGCGCCCCCGCCCCGCCCCGCTAGTGTCCTTCAGTTAAGGATAATAGTTCCTGCTGCAGTTCCGGCTGCTCACTGACATGCGTAGCTGGGTCACTGTGATGCAAGGACCAATCGTGGACAGCCATGGACTCTACCTCTGTTACCCGCCCCCCCGAAACCCCGTGAAAACCTCCCTCCCTGGGTCTTGGGGGCCTGACAGTTTGAGGAACGATTGATTCCTAGTCAGTGCCCGACTGATGTTAAATAAATCTGCCTCCAAATCCTGGGTGTTGTTTCGGTGTTTCTGATTGTCATTGCAGTAGGAAGGCTCTGCATAAAATCCAGTGCACTGAACTTCTAGAAGACTTGTTTCCTTTCATTTATTTGCTCATTCGTTCATTCGTTTAAAAGTAACTTTTTTTTTTTTTTTTGCGGCACCGGGGATCGAACTCACAGCCTCACACCTGCCAGGGCAGGCGCTTAAGCCACTGAGCCAAACTCCTGGCCCTGGTTTTTTTGAGGCAGGGTCGCACTATGTAGCTCAGGCCAGTCTTGCGCTCGCTTTGTAGCCCAAGTGGGCCTCGAACTCACAATGCTCCGCCTACCTCAGCCTCCTGAGTGCTGGGATTAAAGGCGTGCGCCACCATGCCCGGCTTAAAAGTAACTTTTTGCATGCCACTGTACACCAGCTAGTTCTTTTTATTAGTACTTATATGTGATACATGAGTCCATTCACTGTGAGAAGTTGGTACATGTACATATCTCATCTTTTTTTTTTTTTTTTGTATGTGTGTGGCACCGGGAATTGAACTCACAACCTCAAGCCTGCCAGACAGGTGCTTAAGCCACTGAGCCAAACTCCCTGCCTTAGTCTTTTGAGGCAGGGTCGCACTATGTAGCTCATGCTGGGTTTGTGCTCATGTTGTAGCCCAAGCTGGCCTCAAACTCACAACGCTCCACCTACCTCAGCCTCCCAAGTGCTGGAATTAAGTATGTGGGCCACCATGCCCAGCACGTATCGCATCTTGATCCTTTTTATTCCCTCTTTCTTCCTCTATGTCCCCTCTTCCTCCATCCCTAGAGTCTCCTTCTCATCTGCAAAAGGTCTACCTTTTATTTTGGTCTTTATTTATGCTTTGAGTTTCTGATATAAGACAAACCATGAAATATTTAATCTTCTCTGTTTGATTTATTTCACCTAGCCCTATGGTCTCAGGGTACATAGTGATTTTTAGACCAAACTGGACTACATAGTGAGGCCCTGCCTCAAAAGAAAAAAGAGACAATAGTAAAAAAATAATAATAATAATGTCACAATCAGGCTGAGGTGTAGTAGTGGCAGGGTACTCACCTAGCAGGTGTGAGTCCCTGGATTTAGTCCCCAGCATAGAAAATTTTTAAAAAGAAAAAAAATCTCAAAAAAACAAAAAACGCTTCAGTCGTCTCCTGCCAAATCTTTGTTGGTCTCTCCGCACTTTTCTGACAGTGTGTTGTCTTCTCTCCGGATCTTCAGTAAGGGGAGCTGTTTTTCACCAATCATGCTGGGCCTCATGCTCCACTCACTCCAGGCCTGCTGTCCCGGCCAGGCCAGCGGCCCCTGCCGTGAGTCAGTGCGGAGAACTGGGGCCTGGAGCTCGGTGGCCCCGCACCCAGCCTGCTGTTCTCTCCAGCTCTCCGGAGGAGCTGGGGGCAGGGAGCTCCAGGCCCTGCTGCGGATGGCTCTGCATGAACCAGAGAGGGCAAATGGACTCCCAGACTCATATAATTACCACCCCTGAAAGAACTTAATTAAAGTTGAAAAACTATAGACCAGGTATGGTGGCACATGCCTGTAATCCCAGCACTTGGGAGGCTGAGGCAGGAGGATCACTGTGAGTTCAAGGCCAGCCTGGGCTACATAGGAGACCCTGTCTCAAAAAAAAAAAAAAAAAGAAAGAAAAGCTGAGTGTGGTGGTGTACATCTGTAGTCCCAGCCTGGGGAGGCTGAGGCAGGAGGCTTGTCCCGAGTTTGGGGCCAGCGTAGGCTACATAGTAAGCCTCTGTCTCAAAACAAACAAATAAAATATATAAATAAATACTCTGACTTCACTTTATTGCTAACTAGTCATGGGGAGGAAATTGTAAGCTGCAATTACAGGATTGAGGATGAGTCAGACCTGTCTGATCCTCGCCCCTTTCTGGAAGCCTCCTCCTCCCCTAGGTGTGCACTGCCTGCCTCCTCAGAGTGGCCGGCTGCCCTTGCGTTCCAGTGCCCTCTGTGTCCCTGCCCTCGTGTCCAGACCCAGAAGTGCGCTACACTGGACACACTGCTGGGCTGTCCAGCTGACAGGGCTCACAGATGAAGGTGAGATTCAGAAAGAGCCGGGATCCGGGAACTGGCTCCTGGCAGACTGCGCTTTCCGTCAGAGGAGCAAGGACTTCTAGAAACTAGGAGATGAAGGCGCTGCTACCATGTAACTTTCACAACTAGAAAGGGCAGCACCATTCCACTCAGGAGCACCCGAACACTGACTCCTAAGCTTTGAAATGTGTAAAAGTCACTGGGAGAGCTTTTTACTGTACAGATACCTGAGCCTTGCCTTAGTTACGTTCTTGTTGCTGGGACAAAGTACACAACGTTCACCCACCTTGAAGGAGGAACTGTTTAATTTAGCTCATGATTTGTAGAGATTTCAGTGCATAGTAAGCTGGCTTCAAGGCAGGGCAGCATCACAGAGGAGCACAGCAGAGGAGCAACAGTCCATGGCAGAGCAGGCAGGAAGCAGGGCGTGCTCAAGGCAGAAGGGATACACATCTCCAGGACATGCTCACAGTGACTGGGCTCCTCCTGCCAGGCTTCACCCCCACCATCAAACCCGGCTATAAACCAATCAGTGGACTAATCTAGTATCACACCATCATCCTGTCTACTCCCCAAAACCCCACCCATGAGTGCATGAAGCACTGGGGGGACATCTAGACATAAACCATAACATCATCCTTGGTGATCTAGAATGGGTAGGTCTGGGTTGGGGCCTGATGGCCGTGTCTAATAAGCTCTGCTGTCCCAGGACCTCACCTGGATTACTAGACACTAGAAGCCCCACAGCCTAGGTTACTTTGGCTGAAGTTTGTTAAACCATCGAAACATTGAGACCTCAGAATGGGGCAGCGCAGGGTGGATAGGTGAGCCATACACTGCAAAGCCACCCCAGCTCCAGGTCAGCAGAGCATATCCTGTGTCCTTAACAGTGTCTTCCAGGGTTGACCGGATTGTCACACTTCTAACTACAGGGAGGGGTTTCTTTGAAACAATTGACAAGAAATTTGTTTGTTTGTTTTTTTTTTTCCTTTTTGCGGCACTGGGATTGAACTCACAACCTCACGCCTGCCTGACAGGCGCGTAAGCTGCTGAGCCAAACTCCCGGCCCTGCTTTTTTGAGGCAGGGTCGCACTGTGTAGCTCAGGCCGGTCTTGCGCTGGCGTTGTAGCCCAAGCCGGCCTCGAACTCACAACGCTCCACCTACCTCAGCCTCCCGAGTGCTGGGATTAAAGGCGTGTGCCACCACGCCCGGCTTGACAAGAAATTTGTACACATCCCTTTGCTCTAGTAAGAACATCACCACAGGCTGGGCTCCACCCAGCTGCAAGGGAGCCTGGAAAAAGTTTCATCATTCAGGGCTGCCTGCCCAGGTGCCAGGTCTGAGCACGGGAGGAGGATTTGGGGTGACCACCAGTAGCCAGCAGTGCACAGTGCAGTGAAGGGAGCTCTGATGAGCAGAAAGGGGTTGGACCCAGCCGGCCTCGCCTGGATGAGTTTCCACTTAGGCGATCTGTGGGAGGCAACCACCATGCCAAGCAGGGCTGGGTGGCGAAGGAACTGGGCTCTGGGGTTGTAGGCTCAGATGCATCCAAGGAAGTGGTGTGATTTACCCACTGTGGGACAAGTTGCACAGTGTCTCTGGGCTGAGGCCGCCTCCTTCACCAACTGTGACAGTTATACTGGGATCACACCTATAGGGGCCCCCAATAAATGGCAGGAATTTCAAGAGTTCAGGTCACCATGCAGTGGGCTCAGGTTGATCTCAGACTGGATCGGGACATCAGTGGGTACAGACTGTTTAGTTTTTTTCTTTTCTTTTCTTTTCTTTTCTTTCTTTCTTTCTTTCTTTTTTTTTTTTTTTTTTTTTTTTTTTTTTTTTTTTTTTTTTTTTTTTTTTTTTTTTTTTTTTTTTTTTTTTTTTTTTTTTTTTTTTTTTTTTTTTTTTTTTTTGTACCAGGAATCAGACTCAGGACCTTGCACTTGCCAGGCAGGCGGTTACGGCACTAAGCTATACCCTGGCACTCCTTCTTTTCTCTTTTGGTGCCTGGCATGGAACCTGGACCCTCACGCATGCCAGGAAGTGTTCTACCACTGAGCTGCAGCCCCAGCACCTCTCTCCCTTTTTTTCAGCATAAATATATATACATTTTTTTTGAGACAGAATTTCATCATGTAGCCCAGGCTGCCCTTAAACTCATGATGATCCTCCTGCTTCAGCCTCCTGAGTGCTGGGATTAGAGGTGTGTGGCACCACACCTAGGTTTGTTAGTATATTTTGAAACAAATTCTCACTAAATTGCCCAGACTGGCCTCCAATTTGTGATCCTCTTGCCTCAGCTTCCCAACTAATTGGGATTATAGGTGTGTGTCATCACACCTGGCATGAAAATAATTTTAAAACCCTTACTAGCTGGGCATGGTGCTTTATGCCTGTTATCCCAGAACTCGGGAAGCTGAGGCAGGAGGATTGCCTCAAATGGAGGCCAGTCTGTTGTACCTAGTGAGACTTGTCTCAAAACCAAAAACAGACCTGAGGATTAATGAAACAGATCAGAAGATGCAGAAACAACTCCAGACATACTTCGCCACCTTATCTTTGACAAAGACATCAGACACCTTCACTGGAAGAAAGATAGCCTCTTTAATAAATGGCGCTGGAAAACCTGACTTTGCACACATCCAAGACCCAAATCTTCTTTTTTTTTTGAGACAAGGTCTCACTATGCAGTTCAGGCTGGCCTTGAGCTTCCTTCATAGCCCAGGCTGGTTTTGAACTTGCACTGATTTTCCTGTCTCAGTCTCCCAAGTGCTGAGATTACAGTCATGCACCACCACACTTGGCTTTTTTTTTTTTTCAAAACTGGGTTTCACTGCAGTTCTTGAACTCACCACGTAGCCCAGATTGGCCTCAAACTCCCATCGATCCTTCTGCCTCAGCCTCCTGGGTGTGGGGATTAGAGACATGCACCACCACACCTGGCAAGACCCATATCGCTCACCATGCGCTAAACTAAAACCAAAATGGATCAAAGATCTAAATATTAATACAGAAGTGCTAAATCTGCTGGAAGATAGAATAGGTAGAGTTCTTGAAGATATTGGTGTAGGCAAAGACTTTATGAACAAAACTCTGATCACACAGGAACAATCACCAAGAATCAACAACTGGAATGTCATCTTATTAAAAAGCTTTTGCACAGCAAGAGAAACCACCAACAGAGAGAAGACACAGCCCAGAGTGTGGGAAAAAATTTTTGTCAACTGTTCCTCAGATGAAGGACTAATATCTAGAATATATAAAGAACTCAAGAGCTGGGCATGGTGACACACACCTATAATCCTAGCACACAGGAGGCTGAATACACACTTCTCAGATGAAGAAGTAGAAATGTCAAATAAATACACACACACACACAAAAAGTTCAACATCACAGGTCATTCAAGAGATGCAAATTAAAGCAATGCTGAAATTCTACCTTACCCAAGAAAGAATGGCTATTATCAAGAAATCAACCAATGAGCCGGACGTGGTGGCACACGCCTTTAATCCCAGCACTCGGGAGGCTGGGGTAGGAGGAGCTTTGTGAGTTCGAGGCCGGCTTGGGCTACAACACAAGCACAAGGCCTGCCTAAGCTACATAGTGCGACCCTACCTCAGAAAACCAGGGCTGGGAGTTTGGCTCAGTGGTTTAAGCGCCTGCCCTGGCAGGTGCCAGGTTGTGAGTTCCATCCCCGGTGCCAGAAAAAAAAAAAAAAAAAGAAAGAAATCAACCAATAACTAATGCTTCGGGGGCTGTGAGGAAAAAGGTCCACTGTTGGTGGGAGTGTAGACTGGTGGAACCACTGTGGAAATCAGTGTGAAGATTCCTCAAAAAACTAGGACTAGAGGTCCCATTTGACTCAGCTATTCCCCTCCTTGGTATCTTCCCAAAAGAATTGAAAGCATCATACCACAGCGATATGTTTAGAGCAGCACAGTTTGTAATAGCCAAATCTTGGAAACAGACCAAATACCCATCAACTGAGGAATGGGGAAAGAAGATGTGGGTTTTTTATACAAAGAAGTATTACTCTGCCATAAAGAGGGATAAATCTGAGACATTTCCAGCTAAATGGATGCACCTTGAGATCATGCTGTTAAGTGAGATAAATTAGACACACATGTGTAAATACCACATTGCTTCTTTGGTGTGAGAAACTGAAAGTGTAAATAAGGACCAAAATGTATTCTAGATATTATGAAGTAGGAAGAAATTGTTCAAATAGGGAGGGAGGAGGTGGAAAGGAAGGAAGGGAAAAAAATGAGAAGACAAGGAAAAAGTGGAAACAAAGTTTTTGTACCTAAGAAGGGGAAGAAAGGTTGAAGGGAGGTTGGGGAATGGGGAGAAATGAAAAGAGTCAAGTGATATCATAGACATGGACAAATTCCTTACGATGAATGTGATCATTATGTATACCTAAAATGTACCAATAAACTTACGTGTACCAAAACAAAACCACTGTTGCTAATTTAGCAAGAAGGAGACGTTCCTGAATCCTTTCGAAACAGGGACTGCTGGCTACGGACCAGGGTGAGGGTCACCTTAATTAAGACTCATACATGAAGCCAAGATCGCGGAAGGGGCCACGCTTAGAGTGAAGCGGAAGACTAGAAAACCTCCTCTCACTAGCAAAGGGGACCGAAGAGGCAAACAGCTTTCCCGCTGTGGTGGTACATTTTTCGGAATAAAGGCTGGCTCTCTTGACAACTGAGACAACCCTACGTGCCTGCTCCTGGCAACCTTTCAGGGCCTGGCAGCCTGCCTCAGAGAATTCAATTTCTCATGTTCGGAGCGCCCCCTCGTGCCAGAAAGGAGTAACGACAAAATTTTCTAAAGGCGAGCAATTTATTTCTTTATTTTTTGTCTTTTTGAGACAGGGTCTTGCTCTGCAGTTCAGACTGGCCTTGAGCTCACTTTGTAGCCCAGGCTGGTCTTGAACTTGCAACAATCCTCCCGCCTCAGCCTCCCGAGTGCTGGGATTACAGGCATGTGCCACCACACCCAGCAAGGCAAACAATTTAAATCAGGATATTGTGGTAAATCAGATTAAATCCAACCCACACCCATACAAAAGTCCCTCCCACAACTTGATGACGACAATGATGACGATGACAACCATGACAACAACAACAAAATCCTGCTTTTAAAGAATCGCAGCACTCGGGAGAGTGAGACAGGAAGATCACTGCGTGTTCGAGGCAAGACCCTGAATTAATTAATTAATTAATTAATTTTAAAAGGAGCCGGGCGTGGTGGCGCACGCCTTTAATCCCAGCACTCGGGAGGCTGAGGTAGGTGGAGCATTGTGAGTTCGAGGCCGGCTTAGGCTACAACTCAAGCGCAAGGCCGGCCTGAGCTACATAGTGTGACCCTGCCTCAAAAAACCAGGGCTGGGGAGTTTGGCTTAGCGGCTTAAGCGCCTGCCCTGGCAAGCGCAAGGCTGTGAGTTCAATCCCCAATGCCGCAAAAAAAAAAAATTAATTTTAAAAGGGTACAGACCCTGAGTAAACATTTTTCCAAAAAAAACATATGAATGGCTAGCAAGTGTACAAAATGGGCTTCGACATCACTAATGATTAGAGAAATGCAGATCAAAACCATAATGAGGTTTCACCTCAGCCCTGTTGGAAGGGTTATGATCAGAAAGGCAAACCATAGCAAGCATTGGAGAAGGCACTGGGGGGAAAGGGACAGATTCTACGCTGCTGCAAATGTGTGGATGCAGCCTTGATGGGAAATATGCAGTATAAACATTCTTCAAAACACTTAAACTGGGACTACGACGCAACCCAGGAATCCCACTCCTGGGAATACCTATTCAAGGCACATTAGAACAGCATCCTTTTTTAAAAATCCATTTTATTACAAGGATAAAAGAAAAGAAGAAGAAGAAGAAGACAACAAAATTTCAAAACACATCAATCAGGGGAGAGCAGTATCTTGAAGAGAAGTAGGCACCCTCCTCCTGTTCACTGGTGCTTTTTTTGGGACAGTCTTGCTATGTAACCATGCCTGGTCTTTCCTGTTGCATTAATCATAGTTGCTGAGATGCAGAAACACCCTAAGGTCTGTCTATCAATGAGTGAAGGTGTAAGGAAACTGGAATACACAGATAGTGGGATATTATTCTGCCATAAAAAGAGGGAAAACCCACCGGGTGTAGTGGCGTACACCTGTAATTCCAGCACTTGGAGGCTGAGGCAGGAGCATTAATGGGAGTTTGAGGCCAACCTGGGCTACAGGGTGAGTTCAAGGCTAGCCAGAACTATATAGCAGGACCATTTTAAAAATGAAAAAAGACTGGAAAGATAGGTTACAGTAGGGTACCATGTAGCGTGCATGAGGCCTTGGTTTCAATCCATAGCACTGCAAAAAAAAAAAAAAAAAAAAAAGAATTACAAATAAAAATTAGCGCCAGGAATATGGCTCAATGACACAGCACCTGCCTGGCAAGCGCAATGTCCTGAGTTTAATTCCTGGTACCAAAATAAATAAATAATAAATGAAAATTAAAAAGCTCTTGGAAGAAGTCAGCAACAAAATAAGAATATAATATCTGAGGACAGAGGCGGGTGCGGTGGCGCGCGCCTTTAATCCCAGCACTCAGGAGGCTGACGTAGGCGGAGCACTGTGAGTTCGAGGCCGGCTTGGGCTACAATGTGAGCAAGGCCAGCCTGAACTACATAGTGCAACCCTGTCTCAAAAAAACAAAAAAAAAAAAAAAAAAATAGGGCCAGGAGTTTAGCTCAGTGACTTAAGCACCTGTCTGGCAGGTGCCAGGTTGTGAGTTCGATCACCGGTGCCATTAAAAAAAAAAAAAAAAAAAATCTGAGGCCAGAGAGCTAATTTGCCCCCTCTCTTGTTGCCTTGGACCTTCACTGTATAAATTTGACTTCAGCTCTTTGAAACAACCGTATCATAACTGGGATGATTTTAGAAAGGAATGGTTCTATTTATTTATTTAGGCTTTTTGAGACAGGATCTTGCTGTGTAGTTCAGACTGGCTTTGAACTCCTTAGTAGCCCAGGCTGGTCTCAATTTGCCATGATCCTCCTGCCTAAGCTTCCTGAGTGCTGGGATCATAAGCATGTGCCACCATGCTGGGTCAGAAAGGAAGTTTAAAACAACACAGGGCAGGAGAAACAGAATTAGTGGGCCGAGATACACGATTTGGGATCTTAGGCTAAAGAAGAGAAGGCCAGCAGACGCTTCATAACCACTTCGCAGTGAGTACAGGGCTGGGGCATAGCCCAGTGACAGGGCACTTGCCTAGCACGCGAGGGTTCCTGGGTTCGATGCCCAGCATCCCTGTGACTGTCGCCCCTCTCTAAAGGGCACCCACCAGTGGGAGGAATGCATCCCCAGGCCTGCCAGGCAAAGCCTTGCGACTGCCTGAGGTTGAGCCCAAAAGGCCACCGGGTGGAGGGGGGGACCTGGGCTGGAGCTGAGCCGCACCACCCGGATCTGTCTGCATCAGGGAAGGCTGGGGGCGGAGCGCCCTCCCGGTCACACTCCCGCTGCCCGAGCTCTCCCTGCCCCTGGCTGCTCCCGCCAGAGCCCCTGCTCTGGGTCTCACACCTGCTGCTCCACTGCCTGGATCACCGCCCCGCCCCCTCCTTGCCACCCTGGCCGAGTCCCCTGGAGGCTGCCACATACTGAGAGGAGTGACTCCCACACCACCAAGCAGGGGCCGCAGGGATTTGTTTACTATGTGTTTTTGAGACAGGGTCTCACTATGTAGTTGTGTTTTGTTTTGTTTTGTCTTGTTTTGTTTTTTGAAACAAGGCCTCGCAATGCAGTTCAGGCAGGCTGTGAGCTCACTAGGTAGCCAAGGCTGGTCTTGAACTCAAGGATCTGCCTGCCTCAGCCTCCTGAGTGCTGAGATGCCAGGCTTGTGCCAACACTCCACACTCCAGACAGGAATTTAGAGACATCTCCAGCCAAGCAAACTGGGCTGCCTGCTTTTCTCTGCTTGCTTCATTTATTTATTATTTATTTTTTGATAGTACTGGAAATTGAACCCAGGACCTTCACTGAGCTACATGCCCTGACCTTTTTTAAAATTTTGAGACAAGGTCTTTCTTGTTAAATCCCTAAATTAGGCCAGGCCTGGGGGTGCACTCCTGTAATCCCATAATCCCAGCATTTGGGAGGCTGAGGCAGGAGGATTGCTGCAAGCTTGAGACCAGCCTGGGTACCTTGTCTCAGGAAAAAAATAAAAACATCACTAAATTGCCCAGGCTGGGCTGGAACTTGTGTTCTTCCTACCTCAGCCTCCTGGAGTGCTGGAGTTACAGGTGTACACTACCATACCAGCTTCCTCTGTTTTCTTTAAATATGCCATTCAGGCATTTGTCCTTGAAACTTAAGTGACCCATACCAGAGCCAAGCATAGTACTGGGTACCTATAGTGCTTTCTTCTCAGGAGGCTGAGGCAGGAAGATCATTTTGGTCCAGAAATTTTGAGGCCAGTCCAGGCAATGTAGTCTCTTAAAAAGGGGGTGGGTGGGGTGGAGCTGAAGGGATGGCTCAGTGCTAGTGTTTCCCTAGTACAGCTGAAGCCCTGGGCTCAGTCCTCAGCACCGGAAAAGTCAAATAAATAAACTGACGCACACCCTAACGCCCTTATACGAGGCTAGTTGCCCCCTAACTCTTTATTCTGCCCTCAAGTGATTTAAGACAGAGATCTAGGATCTGTAAATGATCAATCTTTGAACCTGTTCCTTCTCATTGCAGGCTACTAAATTGAGGCTCCCCTGGCAGGTTTCCCCGGAATGCTGGCCAGGCAGGCGTGAACTGGACATGGGTCAGACAAGACCGCAGGCCACCTGCCAGTAGAAACAGTTTCCACGTCAGGGAGGCCGCAGTCCTGGGTCTGACAGCCGGGCACTGGCCAGCTGGCCAGGTGCGGGGGTCCAGGAAAGGTGCGCACCACACCCGGCCCCTCACTTCCCGCTAGGGCCAGGCTGCTGCCGCCCGGGCGTGGAGCCCCATTTACCTTCCCCACCGCCTGTGCGCTGATGAGCCTGTGCCTGCTGTCACCCTGCACGCAGCGCCCTCGCCACTCTGTGCAGGCTGTTTGACTACGAGGCCACAGCACGTCACATAAACCTTTGTCACTATCCTTTTTTTTTGGTACCGGGGATCGAACTCATGACCTTGCACTTGCCAGCGGGGCGCTGTACTGCTGAGCTGTGTCCTCAGTCCTGTCACCATCTTTAATCACACTCTGTTGTTGTCTTCCAGGTCTGCCTGGCAGAGACACCACCTGTGCAACCTTGTTACATAGGCAACCTTGGCTGAAGAGAAGCTGTGAACAAATGAATAAAAAGGAAAGGAAAAGAAACAATGTACCCGGCATGGTGGCACACACCTGTAATCCTAGCACTTGGGAGGCTGAGGCAAGTGGACAGATGTGAGTTGAAGGCCAGCCTAGGATACATTGCGAGTCGAAGGCAGCCTGCACTACACAGTGAGATCTTGTCTCAAAAAAAAAAAAAAAAAAAGAAGGAAAAAAGAAAAAAATCTGAATGGAAAGATTTCATCCTTGTCCTGTGAAAATCACACCCTGGAAGCCCAAGTTCCACCTTCCCAAGTCCCAGCCCTTCCAAGCTGTAGAACCTTCACAAAGGTCCGGGAACTACATGGCTCAGACGCCCCATCGTGGAGCTTCTTCTCGGGGCCTGGGTGACTTCTGCCCTGAGCTTGGACTTGGTGCCCCAACTTGTCCCCCTTCCACAGCTTCCGCACGCCGTATTTCCACGGGAAAGAGCTCAGCTGCCGTCTGGAGAGGCGTTTCCATGGGAAACAGAGCAGGGGGCTCTGGCAGCGGCCCAGGCGCCCTACAGGCAGCAGAGCCGCTCCACCTCCGCCTCGCAGTCATAGAATTTTTCAAAGAGCTCCGGGGAGGAGCCGTTGCACTCAAACCACCTCCGCAGGGTGCCCAGGGCCTGCAGGGCGTCTGCTTTGGTGGGCAGGGGCTCGAAGCTGTCCTCCCTGGCCCCGTCCTGGTCTTCAGTGCCTGCCTCCTCTTTGCACACGCCGGGTCCTTCCTCCTCACCCTCCAGGTCCACGAATCGGGAGAACTCTTCCTGGCTCAGCCCACTGGGGACCGGTGCCATCGCAGAGGCTGCATCTGGGGACAGAGGCGTTTTGCCAGGAGCTAGTCCTTCCTGAATGAAGCTGCTCAGAATGAGCTGAGGGGGCACCTTGGCCCAGGCGGCCGCGGCCATGTGCAGCGCGTCCAGCACTGTGATGCCCGTCCCGGCCTCGGCCAGCGAGGCGCCAGCCCTCTTGGCCTGAACCGCGGCCAGCTTGCCCAGCAGCCGGTGCCTGTAATGGGCCTTAAAGGCCCAGACCACGGAGCTGGGCAGGGATGGTGTGGTACTGGAGGTGGCCAGGGGCAAGAGCCTCACGTGGTGGAGCCCAGGCGGCCCTACCAACTCCTCCACCACTCGGGCAGCCAGTAACAAAGCTACCCTGCGGCCCTGCTGCCCCATGTCCTGGTCAAACTGTGCCAGCCACTCTGACCAAGGGATGCCATGGTCAGGGTGGTAGGTGGCAGGCAGCGCTTCACTGCTGACCCCAAAGAAGCATCTTGGGGCAGCCCGGAGCCCACCCACCAGTATCCGCCGCTTCTCTGTGCCCCTGCTATTGGCGCACAGCAGCACCCGTACCTGACCGCACGGCACCCTTTTGCCAGGCACTGCCCGATACAGCAAGGGCACTTCGGCACAGCCAAACACATCTTCAGGGGTGAAGTCTTTAAGGGAGAGAGGTGGCTGGACCTGGCCCATAAGCACTGGGTTGGGTGACTCAGAAGGAAGTGGAGGGGCAAGGACTTGACGAGCCCCAAAGCCTACGTTGTTGCGGCGTTTCCAGCGCACCAGCCAGCCTATGCTGGGCACGAAGTCCTGGCCCATGATATCAGCCAGCTCCTTGGCTTTGTGGAGCAGCATGGGCCCCGTGATGTCCCAGGCCTTGGCCCTGGCGATGTGGTACCAGCAAAGCAGAGCCTCGTCGATCCCGCTGTACTTAGACTCCCGCTTGCGCTTGCGCTCCCGGTTGGCTGTGCCGCTGCACCAGTCTGCCAGGAGCTTCTCCTTGTTCTTGCAGATGCGTGAGATCTGGGGCTGCGAGACCTGGAAGCGCCGGGCCACCTCCGACTGGGACATCTTGGACTCATCCAGGAGCTCCAGCACTTGGATCTTCTCCGCCAAGGACAGGGCGTGAAGCTTCTTCTTGCTGCTCAGCTCCATAGCTCTTCCGGGCCACCTGCGCGGGAGGAGAGAAGCAGATGGAGTGCTGGGCTACGCAGGAGGGCCAGAGGGCAGAGGGCACATGGGGACAGGGCAGTGACGAGCGCGGGAGGCTGGGGTTCTGGGGGACTGGATCCTGGGGAAGAAGGGAGGAGGCCAGGCTGCGGGGGAGCAGGCTGGGCCCCATCCTGAGGAATCCCAGCACTGAGCTGGGGCAGCAGACCTCTGGCCACAGAGAGGGGGCACGTAGGCCGGGACTGGCATCACCGGGGGAGAAAGAAGACTGGGGGACAGCTGCAGAGACAACAAAGGAGTGTGGAAAGGAGAAGGCCCGGGGCTGGGACCGGTGGGTCAGGTGCAGGGCATAAGCAGGGCTTCGGGCGGGAGGGCCCTGAGAGGGAGCCAGGCTGGCGGCCCAGGCTGGATGGCAGGACGACGCCGGAGTGAGTGGCAGAGCTGAGGTGAACAGGTGTACACACGACAAAGGGGTAGGACAGGTCTGAAGCGGCGAGTCTCCTCGGTGCGGGTCCAGGGGATGGGGGGCCAGGACTGGGGCCGCGGGAGGGCAGGGCGAGAGCGCAGGTGCACAGGCGACAAAGGGAGCGAGGGGCCAGGCGGCTGGGGACAGCGAGAGGGGCGGGTGTCCCCTCGGTGACAGAGGTGGCCTTGGGAGGTGCAGCGGGGCTCGCGGATGCGCGCCCGGGATCCTGGCCGGCCGGAAGCCGGGCTCTGCGCGCTTGCCGGCCTTTCCCCACCTCGACCCGGAGTCCGCAGGCGGAGAGGACCCAGGCGCCGCCCGCCCGCCCGCCCGGCCTCCCGGTCCGCACCCACCTCAGGCGCTAGTCCCGCGGCTCCCGCCCCCGTCCCCAGCCCAGCTCCCGAGCCCTAGTGCGGGCGGCGACCGCAGAGCAGGGGGTGACGAGCGCCCAGACCCCTAGGGCGGAGCGGGCCGAGGGGCTGCGCGGGTGGCAGGCGGCGCGAGCGCGCACAGCAGGGCCCCGCGGGCCGCCAGCGCCTGGCTCTCTCCGGCTTGGAAGAGCACCGTGAGGCCCCCTCGGTGCCTACCCATCACAGCCCCGCCCCGGCCCAATTGGATTGGTCTTCAACGGCGCACCATCCCGCCCCTGACTAGATCTCATTGGATGTCGCACAAGTGGCGGTTCGTCGGGCCCTCTGTGGGCGGGGATTCCAGCGCGGAGGGGCGGGGCCAGAGACCGGCGCAGGCACAAGTCCCGGGAGCAGCCGGCTGCGTGACCCCACCTCGGAGCGTGACTGGTCCCCGAGACGACTTTTGGGCCGGGGAAACGACGCGGAGTCCCAGGGCCTTCCTGGCTGTAACCCTAGGCAGATACGGCTTCTTCGTCCATCACACAGGGCTGATGGACCTCCCAGAGTTGGGAAGATGAGAAAAGGAGAAAATGGACGTACGGCACACACAAGAAAACGAGTCACCATGGACAGCGCTGGCCAGGCCTCTTCGCTAGCGGCGTCCTGAGGCCGCCTGCCTGGGGCCAGTGCGACTTAGGGCGGAGAGACTAATTTTTCTTATTTTGGGTACCTCTTCGAGAAGATTCAGATTCCTAAACCCCGAAGCCGGGACTGCCCTCCCAGCTAGCCTGAGGCCAGGAGCTGAGCGCGCCCGGCCCGCCGGCCCGCGGCGCTCTCGCCCCCAACCCTTTCCTGACTCCCGCCCGCCCGCTTTCCGCCCGATCAGTTCTCAGTTCCCGGTTCTTTCCCGGCCCCTGGGCGCCCTCCTCCCGGCTGCGGGGGCGCGCGATTCCTGCTCTCACAGCCCCGGTATCCCGGGAAAACCGAGGGCGCTTCAGCGGACCCATGCATGTGTTAACTCCAATCTCTTCTTAATTACTTCGAAGGCCCACCATAGAATATCGAATGTTCGCCTTGGCTCAAGTCGTTCTGTGCAGGCGAGCGACCCCGGGAGGCTGCGGGCCTCGGGAAGGTGTGCGGGCCGCAGGGCCGAGGTCCCTTCCCACCAGTACTTATTCCTGTGTCCCATGCCGGCATCACTGCCGGGGTTTTTTTTTTTTTTTTTTT
>RJWM01032878.1:0-21027 GCA_004363535.1 Dasyprocta punctata | reverse complement strand
CCCCAGTTGCCTGCCTTGGTTTTGCAGCTTTTATAGGTGACTTTAATTAATATGCATGTTCTTAAATTTTGCATACTTTTCAGCTTGTGCAGATGGCTTCATACTGTATGATTCAGCTGTAACTTTCCTTAATCTCAGTGTCGTATTTGAGATTTCTTCACGTGGTTGTAAGACTTTTTGAGGCAGTCCTTGTTTTCATTCTTGCAAACACTTACTACTGATAAATTTAAAACCTCTTCCAAAATGGTGGGTGCAAAATGGAAGTCATTGTAGATGTTTTCCCTAATTGCCAGTAAAACTGAACATTTTTTTGTATGTCTTCTGAGAATTATCCATTCATAGCCTTTTGTCCATTTTTTTTTTTACTTATTTCTAGGTTTTATTTTATTTGCTTATTTACTTATTTTAGTATCTGTATGTGTATGCTTATATGATCCTAGGGATTAAACTCAGGGCTGACACATGCTAAGAAAGCACTTTTATCACCAGACTACACCCTCAGCTATATGTCTTATTTTTAAAAATGTCTTTTATGCCCTTGTAATCCCCACTGCTTGGAAGGCTGGTGTAGGAGGATCATGAGATCAAGGCCAGCTGGGGTAACAAAGCAAGACCCCACCCATCTAAAAAATAATTTCAAATTTTTATCTGTTACTGTTTTAAACAATATCTTATATGCTTAATAAAGCGTATGAGTTTCTTGCTATGAGTTTTACTGCTTCTGGTTCAAATATTTTGAGTGAAAAAACCATTCACATAAATTAGAAAGTTTTTAGGAAAGTAAAATTAGTAAAAGGATTGAGGTTCTAGAAGACTTCTTTCTATACTTTCAGTGCAACCAAAGGCCCATGTCATCTTCTGTGGCGGGATGCTTGCGGTAGCTTCCATTGTAATTGCACAAAAACCAGAATGCTTATAATATGTTGTCTTGGTGTTTATTTCAGTTTTAATATTTCTTTTTCTTTTTAAAATTTATGCGCACCACTTGTTTTATTGCTCATGTTCACCATAGTAGAAAACAGTTTCTTTATGCAACACTCCAGACCTCCTTCATCTAATCAGCTGAAAGGAAGGTCATCTATGCACACAAAGGGTACTAGCTCTGCTGCTGAATAACTGGATTAATCTTTTTTCGTAATGTTCTTTACAGTGTTATTTATTTTATTTTATTAGTACGTGTTTGCAGTTCATACCATTTACAGTCATCTTGGGGAGTGGTTGTGTATGCATATTACTACTTTTTTTCTAGTCACCTCCCAACCCTGTTCCCCTGTCAGCTTTTTCATGCTTGTTGATTTATGTCTTAGCACGTATTATAGCATATACTGTTTACACTGATTGGAGTTACTTGGATCCTGTCCGCAGCGCATCTTTATTCCTCCGTTCCCCCACCTTGTTCCCTTGGACCACTTCCCTGTTGGGCGAGATCTGTCCCCTTGTCCCTTTTTACCCATCCGTCATCATTTTCTTGTTTGCAGTTTGCCTTATTCAGATGAGAGATACTGTAAGATTTAAGCATTTGTGTCTGATTTATTTCACTGAACATTAATACTTCTTTTCTCTTTTTTCCTTAATTAGGTCCACGATGGGCTTCCTGGAATATTGGTGTGTTTATTTGCATCAGATGTGCTGGAATTCATAGAAATCTTGGAGTTCATATATCCAGGGTCAAATCAGTCAACCTAGACCAATGGACACCAGAACAGATACAGGTAAGCATTACTTTAACAAGAAGTTATTAAAAATATTTAAAATGATTTAAAATATCTAATCCTTGGATCTGAGAATTAATGTTGAAAAGAAGGATACTGAAATGGCATATTTCATATAAAAATTGAATGCTACTTGTTAATTTGTAGATGTTATTTTATTATTGCCTCTATAGTAAAGTTTGCTGTACTAGAGTATTATAATACTAAAGAGTATTATATTTTTATCTAAAATAGTAATTTTGACGTAATCGAACAACATTTTTCCTTGTATTGATGAAATTTGCCATTTTAACTGCATAGTTTTATTTTCCTGTCAATAGAGGGAGCCTGAGTAAAGATAAGGAAAATGTCAGCTCCTCCCTGAAAACTGATTTGCAGGATTTCCCTTCTGTACAGAGGTGTTCTTCACATTTGAATAGTAGCTGGAAGATGGTCCAGTGAGCAAATATGTATTCTTATGAACATTTAGACTTGTTTAGAGCAGGTTAGCTTTGTTAGGGATAACTTTGTAATTTTAAGAGTTTGCTGTTTTCCTGGTGTTGATGCCTTAAGTCCTCAAAATCTAAGCATCTAGTCCTTAAGATTGGCCACAAATTTAAAAAGTTACTTTTACTGTTTGTACTTTGTAACTTATAGTGAAATTACATTACTTTTGAATGTACTTTTAGTCAGTATAAAGTACTAAGTATGCACAGTCATCCCTTGGTATCCACATGGGATTGGTTTTAGGATCCCTGGCAAACACCAGAATCCAGTGATACTCCAGGGCCTTCTATAAAATAGCATTATAGTAGTGTTTGTGTATAACCTATGTGTCTTTTTAACTTTGAATACTTTGAATCATCCCTGGATTATTTACAATAATGAACACAGTGTAATTGCTGCACAGATAGTTGTCATATACTTGTTTAGGGAATAATGAGAAGAAAAATTATCTGTCCATGTTCAGTAGAGATGCAGTTTTTTTTGCCCCTCTAATATTTTTGACCTGTAGTTGATTGAATCACAGTGCAGAACCCAAATATGTGGAGGGCCAACAATATGTGGTTGAACCTCAGTGATATATGTGCCTACTTCAGAATCAGAAAAAATAAGAATTTGCATTGGTACCTTGAGGTTAAGGGTTGGAGGAATAAAATGGAGATTGTCAGGCTATAAAGCCAAGCATAATTTATCAGTTCTGTTTTTGAGCTCTTTGCTGGCAAGGGCATAGAAGGAAATACAATCCTTTGTGTATTTTCAAGATCCTTGAGGAGAAAACATTCTAGTTACATCAAAGAAACAGAACTTTTTGAATATTTCATATGAACAGTATTCTAAATATCGCTAGTAAATGGGTAACAGATGTTATAATGTTGTCTCATCTTTTTCAAGAAAATGTAAAGTGTAGCATGAAAATATAACTTGATGTTTCCAATGGGTTGCAGAGATAAAAAAATTTAAGACAAAAATATATAACCATTTTAATAGTTTGTTTAAAATTAAGGATGAGACCTGAAATCCCTGGACAGTTCAGTTCTCCAGAAATACTGTTTTCTGGAATTCACCCATTGAGAGGAGTTGAATTGCAGGTTATTTCTGGTAGCAGCTATGCAGCTTGGAGCAGAACTTCTAAATCAATGGGCTGCAGTTCACTGGTTTTTTATAGATAGGTAATAGATACGTGGCAGGATACTGAATTATTAAAAAGTAAGGATATTAAAAATTACTAAGTAATTTGCACTATTTGAAATTATATTTGATCAGGTTACTTAAAACGAGAATTATTATTTTGGGACGCAAGTCTTTATGATTAGCACTTGTCCCTGGAGAATGTCCTACCAGCTCTGGAGTCCACGGAGCTCTTTCCTAGTGTGCCAGGATGAGACAGCAGGTTAGGAGATCCTTAGAAGTCAGTTGTTAAGCAACAGAGCTTTACTTTAAAAAATCACATAGATAGACCACAGTATTTAAAGTTGTTACTTAAATTTTTTTCTGAGATTATGAAATACAGACAGTAATCGTTGAAGACCCAAGTTTTCCAAACTAAAGAGCAAAATCTTCATTTCAGCTAGGGGTATTTGAAGATACCTGGTTCTGGAGAGGCAGTAGAACAAAGTAATTACAGAGGTTTCCTTTAGAGTCAGACCTGTATGATCTCCACAGGATATTTGACTTCAGGGCACCTCTGTTTCTTCATTTATAAAACAAAAGTAGTAATAGTGCCTGCCTTGTAGGTTCCTGGGTAATCAAGTAAATTAATACAGGTGAAGCATTTAAGATAGTACATGGGACATTTTAAATATTCAGTAAACATTAGCTCATTGATTAGTATTAGTGTTAGCCCATTTGTTCATTACCTAATACCCTCAGTATTGCTGCCTTGAGTATATTTCCAATGTTAAGCAGTTAGCTTCCTAGTAATCTGCTGTGATAACTTAGTTTGAATACTCGGTTTGGTTAGTTGCTAGGAAGCAGTTTAGCTTCCTATTAATCTGTTGGTTGAATTGGTTTGATAGTTTTGGTTAGTTCTGTTTGGATAATATAATTTAATCTCTGAGCGCAGGCAAGCTATTAAATAAAAATTTGTGTGTGTGTGCATGCTTGTGATTTTGTGAAATATAACTATTCACATAGTTTTGACTTAGGGTTACTTATCAACTGACACACACACACACACACACACAATTATATTTTTATCAGTTATTTGTGTTGTGTATTTTTCAATTTTTAGAACTTCTACTATATGCACTGATATTTTAGAATTACTATATTGCTTATTTTTAGAAGACTGTGATTCGCTGGGCATGGTGATGCATACCTGTAATTCCAAAAGGAGGGGAGTATCACAGTTCAAGCCCAGTCTGGGCTGGATTTCAGCTAAATGGCGAATGACACCTGGGTTCAGTCCTCAGTACTGTGTAGGAAAAGTGTGTGTGTGTGGGTCCTCCCAAAACTTTTTTGATTTCTATTAGCGCAGAAATAAAGTTATTCACATTTTTGAAAAAATTAAAAATTCTTTTAATGTGGTTCATGGTCAGGTTAAATAGCTCTGATCTTGGGTTTCTTTTCAAAAAGTTACTTCTTAAGTTTTTGGAAAGATGTAGTTTTATTATACTGTTGTAAATATTACAGGTTTTGTCTTATTTTATAATGGTTAATTAACCCAAATCTTGATGCTTATTTTCCTCTTTATTTAAGAATTCTTAATTAATCATTTTAATATAAAAGTACTAATTACAGGTACTAAAAGTGTCTGTAGTTAAGCTGTTTAAAACTATAGAATACTAACCAGGTGTGGTGGCACATGTCTGTAATTCTAGTACTCTGGGAGTCTGAGGCAGGAGAATTTCAAGTTTGAGCTGAGCCTGGGCAACAGTGACTTAGCAAGACCTTGTCTAAAACAAACAAAAAAGAGAGCTGGGGATGTAATACAGTGTGAAAGCCTTGGATCCAGTCTTCAGTACTGCAAACAAACAAATAGTTAAAGAATGCTTTATCCATGTCACAGGGGAGTGTTACCTGTACTCCCGAGTTTCTTATCTCACTTGAAATTTTATGTTGTTGAATAAAATGTTATAGTGAGATCTTGTCCTTATTGGAAAATATACTCCATATATTTGGTGATCGCCTTGATAACTTTCAGGCTACTTTTATATATGCCATCTAGCTAATGTGTTCTAGTTATCCTCCCTTGCAGCTTCTTTCTTAAGTATTGTGTTGTTTATTGATTAATAGTTTCTTGGAATCATGAAGCTCACAAAATTTAAATGTTTTCATTTATAAATTCTGTCTTGGAGGAACGTTCCATTTTTGTTTGGAAATTTAATAAGAGTTCTTTTTTAAAATTCATATATATTTGCCACAAGTTACATTTGCTTTGGAGAATTAGGTTACATGTATGTATCATAGCTTGATCATTTTTTATTTCTTTGCCCACCTACACGTGGAGATTTTCTACAGTTTAATCTTTAGTAGCACTTTTGTTCTTTTGTACTTCTCCATAGCTAAATTCATTTACTTTTGTGGATCTCACTGTTACTTTTCTTTTCATACAACTCCCTCTAGTAGTGACTTCTAGTAAAAAAGTGACCTAAGAGTCTTTTTTTCAGATTGTCTGCTAGAGACCTTTGCTGTTCATCAATTTGTCATTCTTAAGAAATATTGACCATCCTGGCCATGAAGTAATTGGTATTTTCCCCTAACATCCAACTTAATTGTGTGCTCTGTGAAACTGGAGGTAGCTAGTTAAGTTATTTCATGGCATTGGAATCTCAACGTAGTTTTATATTTTCTACTTACTTTGTATGTTCAGTAACTCATGAAGTAATTAGGAATTTTGTTGCTTTATGAAAAAGAAGGCTGGCTGCTATTGAGATGACAGAAGTTAAGAGAAAGAATACTTATGACACAGCGGGGATATTTTTCCCCAGGTAATATTATGAGTTAGAGTAGAATAAGAAATAAAATATCAGAATTAATTGTTGCTTTATTGTAGTATCAGTGAAACTGTGTTCTATATGGAGATGGGAAATAAGGATTTATGAAATTTTCAGTGTTTTGATATGTGGGATCTTGCCTAAAGTGATAATTACTAATGTGTAGCATTTGTGAATGTTGTGATTTGAAGGTGGCTGTATCTTGCAACTTGATGAATCTAATAAAGCAATGTTCTGGTTTTCTAGATTGACTTGCTTTCTTAATTGATGTCATTACCCCAGTTAATCTTAAAATGTGGTGGCATTCTATCATTCTGTCATTCTCATTCCCTTGTGACTTTAAATTCTGTCAGTTAATTTTTTGTTATTTCTGCCACTTCTCCCTCTCATTTTTCTTATGTCCAAGGTTTTAGTAGTTTACATCTTGGTTCTCATTGCTATTACCTCATTATCTATTTTTACATAAATACTGCTTTTCTTTTGTCTAAAAGATTTGCATTGGTTGTTCTATCAGAATTATAAAGTTTTATTTTTCTTAAGTTGGTATTGAAGTCCTCTTCCTTCTGGCTTCATCCCATGTCTTTGACCTGACTTGTGGTGCCCTACAACAGATAACTCATTGAACTGAAACATCGCTTCCTGCTAAATCTTACAGTGTGTTCTTGTTTTTATTCTTGTTTTTTGGTTCAGCTGTTTTCTTTGTAGGAAATGTAATTTGCTTATCTTTCTGGCAGCTAAATCCTTACCAGTCTTAAAAGTTCTGTTTAAATCCCTACTTTAGTACAGCATTCTTATGTATATAGTTTTCATTTATCTGTTACCATGTATTGTTTGTTTTTATACATGTATGTTTAATTAAATTGTAAATTTCTAGTGATTGGAAACTTTATCATGTGTCTTTCAGTCCTTGTGATGGCCACTGTGTTGGGAGCTCAGTATTAAGGAAGACTGAATTTTTTAATGGTGTGCTAAGATTAATCTTTGACTGATGAAATTCGGTGAAAATGACTAGGAAATGGACAGAAACAAAACCTCTTCCCATTATTATCTCATTTTTTACTAGTGTATTTTTTCTTTTTTTTTTTTTATCCTTTTCTTTCCCATATGCATTCATCACTTTTCCCATTACTGGGACAAAGTACCCACCACCTACAGCTTCAAGGAGAAGACGATTTTTTTGCTGTTCTGAGGCAGAAATGAATGAATGATGCAAGAAGCGGGTAGCAGAGGAAAGCTGCTCAGCCCATGGCCACCAGGAGGCAGAGCTGTGGCACAGGAGAAGGCCTTGCTCCTGGTCAAGCAGCCAGTGGTCTGTCCGCCTCTTCTCACCAGGTCCCGCCTCCTAACAACACATTCGACAGGCGGATCCATTGATGAGTGTTGTGTCCTTATGATCAGAGGGCCTCCCAGAAGCCCCACCTCAGAACAGATGAGGTTTTGGGGGTACATTGTAGATGTAAACCATAGCACCACGTTCCTGTTTACTTCTAAATTTCACAAATACAGCAGCCTCATACTGTATAACGTAAGCTAGTATGTGAAAGTTCCATAGTTCCCAGTGTGTGTGTGTGTGTGTGTGTGTGTGTGATATGCACAAGTACTAAAAAGACAGTATTTTTCAGTATTTTTAACCATACAAAAATGAATGGATTGTTTTGGAAAATAGTAAAGATAATGTTACTGGAATGGTTTGTAAAGAAGCTGGACAGTCAGTTTGAAAGCATAGCTGGTATTTAAGCGGGGAGTGGGCAGATAGTAGTTTAGGTGTCCCTGAAGATTTCATTCCTCTGAGTGTGGTGGTGCACTCCTGTAATCCCAGCATTCAGGAGGCTGAGGCAGGAGGATTGTTGTGAGTTTGAGACCAGCCTGTGCCCAATCGTTGCTTGACTTCGAATAAAAATCTTGTATCATGGTTAGGAATGTGATGTACCTTTCTCCAAGGGTCTAATTCAGCATCCAAAGATGAATTTTTTCTGCTCTTAGATAATTCAAAAGAATGTAACAAGATTCTCAAGTTAAATGTGAAAGACAGATGTTCTTTCTGAATCTGAAAGAAGTATTTTTGATCACTTACTTTTGCTGTTTGTACTTTCCATTGTAAGGGAAAAAGATAGCCAGCTAAATGGATATAAATTTCCATTATAACCTGGTTATTTCTAGGAAAAAATACTATGAAGTAATTTTACAGTCTTTAGCTTCGTTTAGCAATAGCTATGTCATAATATCCAAACTTTGCATTTTCTTACAAAAATTTTTTTTATAAAGCCAAATTTGTGTTTTTCCCCTTGTCTTCATTAGTAAGGTTTGCTGTGTTCTGTGGCCTCAGTGTGAACTCTTAATCAGGCCAAATACAAGGATATTAGTCAAAAGAATATGGATAGATGCCTGAAACACTTGACTGTGGCTAAGGAAACAGCTAAAATGACAGGCACGCATGGTGGTGTCATGTCATACCTCGCTTCAGGGGTCAAATTGGGGTGTAAAGGATTTTAAGAGGTAGGAGATAAAGTGGCTAAGTCCATGAAATCATTTTTCTGCTGTGTGATTCTCTGACATGGTATATTGCAGGGAAACAGGTTAAATTTTGTTATTTAAAAATATTAATTTTGTCAATATGTGATTGATTGAAATACAGCATTGCTGGTCTTTTTGTTGCATGGTGGCACAGGTGTGTTACAGTCATTACACACTGTAGCAATGACAGCTTGATCTTGCTTAAGTACTGAATGAGGTGTTCTCCCTCATTACGTAGCTTCAGATATTTTTTCCAGCAAAGATATTTTTGAACTTTAGTTTATAATATTCTTTGTTGGTTTTAGATTTTTTCTTTAGTGACTCTTCCTAACTGTATATCCTTTGCCTAAACTCTTAATACTTGCCATTTTCTTCTGGATTTTTTCTTTACTAGTTTTTAATCACCTGTTTTTTGGTGGTTGTTGAGTTTGAAGCCAGGGACTCACACATGCTAAGCAAGTGCTCTGCCACTGAGCTGTGTCCCATTCTTAACTTTATTTTGAGACAGAGTCACTAAGTCATTGCTGCGACTTGTAATTCCTCTTGATTTGGCCTTCTAAGCAGCTAGGATTACAGGTGCACACACCATGCTGAGCTTTTAATTACCTACAGTTAAAAAAAAAATTCTTCTTTGACCTCTCCATATTTCATACCACTTTTTGTTACACTTACTTTTTGTTCTTTTATGTTATTTAATATTCATTTCTAAAATTAAAAAGAATTTTTTTTGACTTTCTGAGACAAAATTTCACCATGTATTCCAGGCTGGTTCTGAATTTGCTGTGTAGGCCAGGCCGGCCTGTATATAACTTGCTATCCTTGTGCCTCAGCCTCCTGGACGCTGGAATTACAGTACAGGCATGTACCCCCACTCCTGGCTCATTTATGAAATAAATTTTTTTCTAATGCTTTCCTGAGTTTATTTTAATTGGAGTGTTACTAATTTCATTGTTCTTTTACAACTCGAATGTGTTTTTTCACTAATGTGCGTGTTTTTGTATACATCTTTTAGCTAGCTCTGCATCGGTAGGTTGCAGTTTCAGTCTTCTGTGTGGGCATATTTTCTAGTGTGGTTTCAGTGTAGAGGTGATACTCAGCTTCTTTCTCTTCTAACCTAGCCCTCCATAATAATTTTGTATGAGATTTGACCTTGATTTTTTTTTGGATCGTTTCTATGTGACATTAGTTGTCTTTACTTTCAGAAGAAAGTGGTATTCAAGATAGCTTTTGTAATTTCATAGACCTCTCTTTTTAGTTGTTTCATCTAGTGTTTACAGTACATGAGACTTCTCACTTTATTCCTGTCTTACTTTTGTCTGGTCCTGCTCTTCCTGTTGCTCCGTTTTTCCTATCCTGCTCCATTTTAAGTTATTTCTCAGAAATAACTTCTCAGTGCTGTTCCTTGTCAGGGAGATTCGGTGGTTGGTTATGAGAATTCCCAGGTGCTAGACTCCCCCTCCATTCTAAACTTAAATGGTGTGGTGTTGATCTTGTGAGTAATAAGCAGTGGAGGCAGACTCGGGAGCTCTCCCAGTGTTCACGTTGAAAATGAATACCTAGTGTTCCTTTTGAGAAGATAATTTAATGATTAGATTAGGCTTGGCTGCATCTTGAACTATGGTAGTGGTAATGGGACTATTAAATGGGGGAAACCTACCAGAAATATTGATGAGGTAAAGTTACTGAGCCTTCTGGCAGAAGGCAGAGTCCAGGATAACTCCTGAGCTGGGGTGTAAGCACCTAGGATGAAAGCTGTTTACTCTTGGACTTCAAATGTATGAGCTTCAGAGTAGCCATGACATATGAATGTGATGGGAAACTTTTCTAGTTTTATCATAACAGTGTTTAATTTCTTTGTTTTAAAAAAGAGTACATTCTTTGAATTTGTAGCAACTAGCAAATGCTGCAACAAAAATCAAAACCTGTGAATATCTAGAAATTATAAAGAAGTATGGAGATTGCTGCCTGTAATCCACGTCATGTTTAATTTAAATGGTATAGTTTATTATTAAAAACAGTAATTAAGACAAAAGAGGAGCCCCCCAGTTTCATGACATGAAGAAATGGACTCTGTATTAAATATTTCCAAAGAGTTCCCAAGACCAAAAACGGTGGCCCTTCTTTTCCAGCAGCTGAAATCCAAAAGATCTTGAAACCAGTCCTGAAAAGCTTGCTCCTATGCAAGAAGTCCTGGTGGCTTTTGAGAGGAAGATAGAGAAGTGTTCTGGAAATTTCAAGAGGTAGTCGAGGTGAGTCACTGACATGAAGAATTTATCCAGGGATGACCAGTATTCATTTTTCTTTTAAATAAGATTCGTTTGAAAAATTAGCTAAGGTAGTTGAAAACTCTTAATCTTTGCGTTTTAAAATATTTTATGAATAGAAAATATTAAATTCATTCAATAGAGGAAATACCGTTCCCCTTTATGTACAGATACTTTAAGATTTTAAGCAGCTTTCAGTTTTTAGTAGCCATAAATGTTTCATTAAGATTATGACACTGGAAAAAAGCATGATAAACAAATGCCATATTTATGCTTTTAATGCACTTTAAGATCTGCTTGGATGGTATTTAAAAAAAATGTATATATATGATTTATTTATAATCTTTTGACCCATCAGAAGACTTTGTTCTCTTTCGTACAAGGAAGAAGTTGTCTCGCTCTAATTCACATGTTGCTAGCATACCTCAAGCTAAGCTCCCTCTAGATGATATTTTGTTTAGCAGCAATGTAGTATTAATATAGCCCCACCCCATTATTTTACTTAGTTTTGGGGAATGGTAAATATATGGTCCTCGTACAAACCTCTAAAAGTACGAAAATGTATAGTGAGTTCTCCCTTGTCCATTCTGCCTTCAGTTATCTCCCACCATCCATTTCCCTCCATAGAAGCAGATATATTTGCCAATGTCTTGTGAAATTTTCCTGAACTATTTTATGTATGCCTTTATAACATATGGATGTTCTACATTTCTGTACCCTTACACAAAAATTTTTTGATCTGGAGGTCAGGTTCTTCTTTCCTCCAGTATTTTCCTCAGAAACTTGGGCACAAAAGTTTTATTTTGAGTAGTTTTACATTTTTTCCCTCTAGATTTATCATAGATACACAGCGTCTTTCTATGAACCACTAATGTTTAAGGATTTATTGATTATTTTAATGTCTTGCATTTTTGCCATTGGGAACTTAGAAGACTGAATGTAGTCCAATCATTTGCAATGTCAGTTGTTCTATTGTTTTCCTGATTTAACTCATTTCTTTAAAATAGCCATTAAATTCCTAAGGGCAAGTCAGTACATACCTGAGAATTTATGTGAACTGTGCAAATAACTACCTCAAATATGACCTTGGAATGAATTTTAGCTTTGCTGTTAATGGCTGTTGAACACTGCTGCTTAGTAGTTGGGGGAGCAGAGTGCAGGAAACACCACAGGGATGCATGGGAGAGAGGGGTTCAGAGAAGGGGCCTGGGAAGGGCAGGGAGGCCTCAGGAGCCGCATTCGCAGACACCCTCTGAACCTGGCTGCGCTGTGTTTAGGGTCAGTCGAGCTAGCTCAAACACAGGCTGTACCTTGAAGTAGTTTTATCGCTTAGAGAGTGCTGCTTTCCAAGATTTGGGGAGATGAAAACGAAGAAAAAAATTAGTTTTATTCATTAGCTTGGAATTTCAGTGGCCTGTGATCTTGACTTTTTATTATGTTTGTTTTTCAGTATTGACAGTGACTTATGGATGGGCACTTTCGTTTCTTTGTATTCCTCTTATTTTATCTTCACGTTCATTTCAACAGAACTGCTTTTGTGTGCTGCGTAATTACCATTTGGTCACTGGAGATGCTCCAGTGACGCAAAGCAGTGCTTGCTGTACATGTGCAATACTGTTACATAACAGTGAAATTTCTCTCTTACATTTTTTGCTCTTGTGGGGGCAGAGAGAGTGTCTCCCAATGTTCAGACTGGCCTAGAACTCATGGTGACCCTCCTGCCTCAGTTTCTTGAGTGCTAGGACTGCAGGCATGCACTACCACACTTGACTGCTGAATTTTTGAATTATTGAATTATTTTCTACCTATTTTGTTTTTATCTCTTCTTTTAGTTTTATTTGTTAATTTTGTTCAGGTATTTTTGGATGCTGTATTTCATTAAATTAAACAAATGTTATAAACAAATGAAGATTAAAATTTTAAATTGTCTCAGTTCTCTTTAGTCTCTGTAAAACTTTAAGAACTCAAAATTATTTTAGAACATAACTTCTTTTTAACGCTACATGTGGGATTGGTTAAAATAGTGCATACTGAGAAATTTCACAGATAAATGCTTCATTTGTGAATTGTGATGATAGATGTTAGGTTGTAGATGCTTTTCAGCAATTCAATTTGTAGTGTTTTTTGAAATTCAGTCTTGTGATGTTTGAGGCTTTGGGCTGGTGCCATTCTGTGTACTGAGTTACGGGTTACATAGAATAACTAAGAACAAATAGGTTATGATGGAAAAGGTTAAAATACTTTTAATAACAGGTTTTGGTATTTAGTGTTACACCATTTCTGGTAAAGCCTTCTTTTATAATTATAATGGTGTTGATTTTGGATGAAGATGATTCAGTTAAAAAGTACAGTCCAAAATTCTTCTTTAGGAACTTAAAAAGTATCATATGGAAACAGGCTGATTTTTTTTCCCTCTTTTTTTTGAGGTGCCAAGCATAGAATCTAGGACTTTGCACATACTAGGCAAGCGCTGTACCTCTGAACTACACCCTCAGCCTCGTTAAAAGACCAAGTTTAATGGAAAAAGTAAATACAGATAATTTTAAAATATATTCTACCTACCTGCCATTTTTCATCACTATGAAGTACATAGTTCTTTTATTCTTTGATATGTTAATATATTTTTCTGAAAGTAAAAATTAATATTGACTTTTTATTTAATGTAATCCCACAGTCATTTCTTGTTAAGAACATCAGTATCTACTCATTGGACTCATACTTTTTTGTATTTTTTAAAAAAGTTCTTAATTTCGAGATGAACTACAGTTTTTCTTAAGGTAAATGTTTTTCAAAAATATTTTATTGAAGTAAGCCTAATACAAAATTTGGCTTAAATAATTGGAAATCTTCCCTTCTCCTCATAGTTGAAGGGTGAGAGAACTAGAAAACAATATTACCTGGAAAAACACAAATTATCTAAAGCTAGGAATCTTCAAAAATTCTAGTGTCTTTGAATTTTTAATAGTTTATTTCATAACCTTACAAGTATTTCTCCTATTGGAGGAGTGAAAACAGGTTTGAACATTTACGGTTTTTAGAATGATATTTAGTCCTTAGGATTTGGCTTGATTCCCAGAAATGAGATAAATTATGCTAAATTGTTCATTACTCACATTTTAAATTTACTGGTTACAGATAATTAAAGATATAAAGCGTACTGTTTGTTTTAAGAGACCCATAGGCCATTTATTATGTATCACCAAGCAGAAAAACTATGTGACCTACTCAGACCTCAGTTTTCTCGTCTGTAATGTGAAAGCTGACTCTGGAAAGCAGAGAGCCCGGTGCTCCTAAGTCCTCCACAGTCCTGAGCACAGTCCGAGTTCTTTACGAGGAAACCTGAGAGAGCTACCGTACTGAATGCTGATGTTGGGTTTGTGGCAGGAGTTGGATCATGGAGATCGATGATCACAGACCTTTTACATAGCATCTTGCAGAGTCAGTGTCCTTTGTTGTAAAATCAGTGATACGATAATAACTTTTAAGATGTAAAATCTCACCCCCACCTGTTGAGGCTTGTGCTCATCACTGTAGCTGTTCTGTTACCTTCCTGATGTGTTGTGTTTTGCCAGTTGGGCTGTGCTGTTCTTCAGGGCCAGTGGAATATATTTTCATTAGTATTGTGTAGGGTTCTTATTGTAGTGTCCTGAAATCTTAAGCACAGCTGGTTTGTACTCTGTTTATCACCTCCACAAAATGCCACCTTTCGGGAAAGTGGGGTTTGTTTTCTGATCTCCAGATTACTGAGCCTTTCCCCTTCATCTGCACCTCTCTTTGACCTCCCTCCCACATTTTCATCTTGGAAACTCAGAGACTAAGCTTACCAGTATCTTCCTTACCTTCGTTTTTGATGAGTAGCTGTGTTGTCACTGAGTCCATCGTCACAGCTAACAGAACGTGCACCTGCCTCCAGTCACTCTTGGGCAGTAGTCTTCTACGGGAATGGCTCATTGCTACATTTCACAGCACCTTTCCTTCTAGATTTTTATACCTGTTTTCTTTACTGTTTAATTGTGATGGATAACATCACCAGAACAGTGTTTAATAATTTGGTAAAGTGTACATGTATGCCTTGTTTCTAATTATTTTTCAACAGAATAAAATATTAATGACATTTATATATGCATATGACCATATGCAATCATATTAATTGAATATAAGACATTGCTGATTATAAGAAACACATCCACTTAATGGGCTAATAGAAATTGTCATTTATAAGACATCATGAATTGTAAGATGCATTCCTATTTCAGAGATAATAGAATATGAAAAAATTAGGACTGATGAGAATGTGATGTATATAGTGAATACTGCTTTTCATCTAAATTTTCTATTGAAATTTCCATGTGTTCTTGCTTGCCCTATAAAAACTTAAAAAGGTTTTTTATCTCCATAATTTCAGTGAACTGTATCTAAATTACTTTTTGCTTCATTGCAGATACGAATATATATATATATATGTATATATTTATCTAGAACTTTTCAAATGTTTAATGCCTTTATGGTTATATAACTTGTGCATCTCTGCTTCCAGATTCCTGCTATGGCACAAAGATGCATTCATTTCAAAGCTTTGAGATGGGAAGCATTTACTATTTTTTTCAGAAAGGGCGAACTACACTGGGAGTTTTTTAGTTCTTTTCTTCTCACATAGAATGACATCTTAGCTCTATTCATACTAATCCATGCTGATATCCAACGATGTAATAGAACTATGAACTTGTACTGTCACTTCATAGGAATAGGAAAAGCTTTTTTTTTTTTTCTTCCATCTTATACAGCTTTGAAGCTCAGGTTTACTTTGCCTTAGTTTGTTTCATCTCAAGGGAAAAATGACAAATACTTTTACTCTTTTTCAGTTTATCGTTCCTTTTACTTCCTATGCCCCGTCCCTTTATTTTGTTCTTATCTCTGGAGGAATGACTTAGAAATCTAGTTTATTGTGAGAGGTAATTATATTAAGACAAGGTGGAATAGATATCCAGAAGTGATAGTATATTGGAATTTCAAACGCTTTAAAGAAAATGCCCTAACAATTGAGAGGTAGGTTATTATTATGTTATTTATTTGAAGGAAGATGCTTCTGTATGTTCTTCTGTATATACGGTATATACTGTGATCCAAGGTCAGCATTAGGTCATCTGTTAAACCTGGATTATTTTCTTAGGGGTATAGGAGTTAATGTGTCTAGGAAATCAGGAAAAAAATTATAAAAATTGATCTCTCTACCAATTAAACATTTTAGAAACTCAAGCTCTGTGTAAATGAGTAATAAATGTTTTGTTTGTAAATCTTACATATTGTTTCTAACGTGGTAAACTTTACAGGAAGCACCGTTTGACTAGTCTTCACTCATAAATGATACTGAAACAGTTTAATTGGTTGAAATAAATGATTATTAATTGTTTTATGCCTCCTGTACGGTAATCCTTTTTTTTCTTTTTTGACCTAGAATTTTATTTGTTGGAAAGTTTTTAAAATCAAAGCCACTTTCTGTAGATTAAAAAAAAAAAATGAGCTAGTCCCCCACAATGAACGCAGTCCTTATGTACTACAGACATGCACTGCACTGCATACACTAATTTAAAAAAGCCTCTTTTTTTTTTAACTAGACATAGAACTATTAGATTATTTCTTCGAATAATTTTTGGTGGTTTGTAAGTTTTAGTGAATTTATCAATTTTTTAAATGGGGCTGCTAGAGATGAAATCCGAGGTCTTGCACATACTAGGCAGGCTGTCTGCCACTGAGCTACAGCCCCGGCTCTGTTCTCACCTTTTAATAAGGTTGTTTGTTTTTTTGTTCTAGTACATGTAATTCTTACCTTTGAAGTCTATAGATTTTAGAAAGGAGGTTTATATGAAGTCAACTTTGTGTTTCTGTAATGAAATGTCAGAGGCAATTAATTTACAGAGAAAAAAAGTTTATTTAGCTGAAAATTCTGGAGATTGCGGTTCTAAATTGGCTGACACTCCTGGTTCGGGCTCTGGCACCAAGAATTCAGCGTACAGCTCTGTGGAGGGCAGCCATGCAAACCAGGGCGAGGCTCTGTGCAGTCAGGGATGTGTGTGTAAAACTGAGGTGTCAGGCACAGAGGTGTTTTCTGCTGTTTTTGTTTTTAGTGGGGGAAAGCTTTCAGCAGGATCTTAAAGGGGACTCACAGCTCCAGAGAGGTTAATACAATTCTGTACAGTTTTAGGTCAGCACTATTTCTTTTATTTAGCTTCCACTGTGATCTTTTATCTAAATATATTTTTTATGAAAAAATAAAATTTCATAATAAAAAAATAAATAACAGTAGTTATTACACTGTATACCTTATTTTCAAAGTAGTTACTCATAGTGCAAGACATAAACCAAAAAGATTCTGATAAAAAGAAACAGGATAACATGAATCTTAACAGTGGAATTTGTCATTTGGGGAAGTATTTTAACTTTTCTCTATTTCCTATTTATCTTTCTTCTTTCTTTCTTTATATTTCTCATCTAAAAGGAGCCAAGTGATAATTGAACTTGTGTGAGAAAATTCCATATAGGCCCATGGTGAGCTTGACTGTAAATTGGGAGTATCCTAGAGTGTATCAAAACTCAAAGTTTGATCTTGAATGGCTAACTCTGAAATGGCAGAACTATTCTAGCCGTGTATTTAAAAAAAAAAAAAAAAACTGCCAGGAATCTCACTTTTAGGAGGTAATGAGTATAAAGATGGCATTATTTTCACAAAAAAGTTTTAAAAACTTTTATATTCACATGTTGAAAAATGTGAAATATTAAAAATGAGTAATTAATTTCATTTTCATAGCTATGATTTGAATTACTTTTGAAGGAGAATGTATTGGAAATACTTTTAGTATTAGTATGTATGTATGTCCATATAGGAATTACTGTTTAATATTCGTGAGTAATGATTTCTTTTTAAATTGCAGTGCATGCAAGATATGGGAAATACTAAAGCAAGACTACTCTATGAAGCCAATCTTCCAGAGAACTTTCGAAGACCACAGACAGATCAGTATCCTTTAAAGCTTGTCTTTTGTGGGTTTATGTAAAAAAAATTAATTTTTACTGTTCATGTTTTATGTCACATAATTGTTCATTAAAGATACAAATTGATTTGCCTTGAGTTGTGCTTTGTATATAGTAGGTTTTTAATAGAACGTTAGCTGTCCACAGTGCAATATGTATAATGTTTTATGTAATTGTTACTGAGTATAAAACTTGTGATTCATTTCTCTCGATTCCCATCTCTTGATAAGAGAGTATAGAATTATTACCTTGCACTGTGAACATCCTATTTTAAAATCATTTCCTCATGGACAGCCTATGATCATCTTTAAGTAATACCCATGTTTATGTGAAAGTTGGGCATTTATGTGTTTAAATGGCAAATTGCATATTTAGTATAAATACTGAATGATTTATACTAATATTTTCTGCTAGCTTTCTTTGTCATAGGTTATACAACTATGTTTGCTTTATGTATCTGCCTTTTTGAATGGATAGACTCTTTTCCCACAGGGACTTTAGTCAGGATGTGTTTCGCATTTGTTAAAGATAAAATCATTTGACTCTTAATAGGATTTCTGAAATTCACTGAAGTTGAAGAAAGCAGGTCATCAAGACTATGCTGCTATATAAATAAGTTATCTAATTAATCATAGGTATTTGGATTCTGTCCAATGGTAAAACATTTTTAGCTTTGACAATGAAATGTATTTTGTTAAAGGTCAATTATATATTATGCATTTATACAAGTATAGTAAAACAGTTTATGTGGCCAGTGGATAAAAATGATCCTTTCTCAGACATAGATACATTTCATACCTGGACAGGAACTTTGAATATTATAATTGAAAAGTTAGTAATTTGCATTTGGCCTTTTTCATTGTGGCACATACCCTCCCCCCCGCCCCGACCTCTTCACAGATTTAATGGTGTGATATCCATGTCTGTTTCTGTTATAGAAATATCCTAGGTTAAGGATACATTTAAGTATGCAAGTTGTGTGAGCAAAAGTGTGAAGGTGTGAGGAAATACGATGACCTTTTAGAGTTTTGATATTGGCAGAATTGGGACAAGTAAGAGTAGCAGCTTAGAGATAATTTGGTCCAGCATAGTGATTTTTGGTATCACATAGAGCAGTATGGACCTTATTTCATTGGCTCAAGGAGTTGAAGTGATTGAAAACCCATGAAGGGGTTATAAGCAGTATAAACATATGGCACTGACTGTTACCACAGGAAGATAAGCTGGAGGTGGGCAGAAGTCCTACAGATGGAGAGAGATTTGAGGAATACTAGTGCAACCCCAAATGAGCAGTGATGGAGATTTAAATCCATGTAACGGCACTGAGAATGAAGAGGACAGACCTGGGGAGACACAGGGAATGCAGGAGCAGCTGGACTAGGTTAAGACTAACTTTAATTTGATTCTAAGTGTGACCCCAGAGTTTCTAGCTCAAGCGGCTATAGTGAGCGAAGGAATTCATTGATAGATGGAGGTTTAAAGGTTAGAAGTGAAAAACAACAAATGATGCTCCATTTTTTGGTCAGATTAAGGTATATGATAGACAAATGGCTTTACCTGTTTGGTACCTGGCCATAGAAGTCTACAGCCTGGAAGACTGCAGGAAATGCAGAATGAGGACTCATTTAACAAGCAGGTGATAAGAAATGTGGGGTGAAGTTCTGTTTACTGAGGGCAGGACTTTATTCTTTTTCCTTTGTTGCTGAGAATCTTGGGAATGCTTTTCCCTTCTCATCTAGAAAGTGAGGGCTTATGTCAGATGCCTTGAGGAATAGAGCATGATAGAAGGGAATACAGCCAAGCAAAAAGTGGTGTCCTCAGTGGTTGTTACTGTCTGCCTGCTATGCAGATTAATTTATTCCTCCCCTTTCTACTCCCCACCCACAAGTCTGTGTTGATAAGAAGGATCCTTCAAATTGAAGAATTTCCCTTTTCTACAAGTTTTGTATTGGGGGAGTTGGCTTGGTTTGGGCTGGGTTATTTTGTACTTCTCTTGACTATTACAGGGTAAATTACTTGAGGCTCTGGAAAGTTTTTAGTTTTACTAGTACTTAACTGTGGCACGTGACGATTATATTCATTGTAGGGAATTGGTACTTTTACAAAACACATCTCAATTCTTTTTTTTTCCTTCTCCATACCCCTCCCTCTTTTTTTTTTTTTTTTGCCAGCATCAGAATGAGTTATTTATTTATTTATTTATTCATTCATTTATTTATTCCAGTCCATTTTATTCAAAGATAAAAAGAAAGAAAAAGAAGAAAGAAAAAACTGCAACAAAATTTCAAAGCACGTCAATCAGGGGGCAGCAATGGTACATACATTGCACATTGTCATCCCCAAATCATAGATTCATTTATGTAATTTTATAAGTCCTCTAAGGTTAATTTTCATTACACATAGATTAACAGCTAGACAAACAGGCCAAAAAACATATAAAACACATAAGACAATTATACTAAATCTAAAAGTACACTAATAGATACATTGTCCATACTGGATTATAATAACTTTTGCTTTCTTTTTTCCTTTTGTCTTTTATTTTGTATTTTATGTTGAGTTTCTCATACAAGAGAAACCATGTGATATTTAAGTTTGTCTGTCTGATTGACGTCACTTAACATTATGGTCTCAAGATGCACCCTTTTTCCTATGAATGACTCAGTTTATCCTTCTTTATTGCAGAGTGGTACTCCATTGTGTATAAATACTGCACTTTCTTTATCCATTCGTTTGTTGGTGGACATGCAGGCTACTTCCAAGATTTAGCTATTATGAGTAGTGCTGCTATAAACATGGGTATGCATGCATCACTGTGGTGTGATGTCTTAACTCTTTCTGTTGTATTTTTATCACTGTAGCTTTGTACTATAACTTGAAGTTTGGGGTTTTGATGTCCCTGCCTTGCCTTTGTTGCCCAGAATTTCTTTCACTATTCTAGGTTACTTCTGTTTCCATTTGCATTTTATGATTGCTTTTTCTAGTTCTATGAGGAATGTTATTGGTATTTTGATTGGAATTGTGCTAAGTCTGTGTAACAGTAACAGGACATACAGCTGTTTTGACTATATTGGTTCTGCCTATCTAGCA
>RJWM01032877.1:0-21089 GCA_004363535.1 Dasyprocta punctata | reverse complement strand
CCCATTTGCTATGTGCTGCTTTGTATCATATTTAAAAGTAGAGACTGGGTATAGGGCAATGTGTAATATTTTCTATATCTTATTACCTAGAAAAAAACTTATTTTGTAATAAATGGGAATTTATTTTTAATTAAGTTAATTAGATATGCATAATCATCAAATTTGTCATAAAAAATTTATACCCATATATGTTCAATATTTTTAGAGACAGTGTCTTGCTGTGTAGCTGAGACTGACCTTGAACTCACTGTGCAGTACAGGCTGGTCTCAAACTCATGGCAATTCTCTTGCCTCAGCATCCCAAGTGCTGGGATTACAGGGGTGCAGCACCATGCGCAGCATACATTACATATCTTCACTCCTCTTTTTTTTTCCCATTCCCCTCCTGTCAATGCAATCATTCTTCTAATCCTTATTTACAAATGTTTTCCTTCCGTTTTATCCTTCTTACCTCATTTTTTTCTTTTCCCTTCTTTTCACTCCCTCTCCTCCCTCCCTAGTTCTCCTTCCCATTTGCGCAGTTTTTACCTGTTTCACAATATCTATTATATATTTTGATTCTTATTTCTACTTTAAGTAAAACTCACAGTGCAACTACATTTTAAAGGTTTTAATGACTATTCCTTGTTCTAAGAGAAAACACAAATAGTACTAGATATTATTGTTATTGAGATAAAAAATTCATTTTTAAATCATATGTAAAAATTCAATTTAAAAATATTAATACAAGTAAATGTATATACATACATATGGATGTTCACTGCCCGTGTTAGGCTCCAAGGAATTGGAAATTATGGGCCTTTTATTATTTCATTAATATTAACAACATTAAAAATGCATGTAAATTACAAATAATATCACTTCTAACTTCAAAATTATAATAAATTCATTTTATTAATAATGTAGAGATGCACAAAATATCTACAACAAGAAAGTAGAGCTGGGGATACAGCTCAGCAGCACAGCACCTGCTGACAAGTGAAAGGCCCTGAGTTCAATTCCAGGTATCAGAGAAAAAATCTAAACTCCTAAAATGCAAAAAAAATGTATAGTTTAATGAAGAAAAAGAAATGGGTGTTCAATGTGTCTCAGGATTGCTCTGCCTCTTATCAGATGGGGTATTTTCAGTAACTTACTGTTCTTTTAGAACTTTGGTTTGCTGCACCTTGAAAACAAACAAGCATTCCTCTTGTTGTGTTTGCAAGGCACACACTAAGTCAAGAGTAAGCAAGTTGTACTCACACTGTTTCTTGGGGTGCTAGCATGTCGATTTATAAGGCTACCTGTAAAGGGCAAAGGAGGAAGCTCGTGGCCAAAGAGGAACAAAGGTAAATTTCATTCTAATTTACCAATAATTTGTGTACCTGGGGCAAGTCATTAGGGTCTGGCACATCATTTTCTCCATATGAAATAGGAATAAAAGTTTTGATCTAAAAATATTTTGCCCTATCTTGATAATTACATCAGGAAACAAATAGTATAGTGAGAGTTTGTTTATGAACATAAGAAATGCATATGACAAATAAGTATGTCTGCACTTATGTCAGTTTTAGCAATGACTGTCTCTGCTTCCTAGAACCATGATTTTAGTTTGAATACTTTGTCATTAGGAATGCACAGTGCCACACTTTGATATTACAGTCTGAAAATAACCATTTCCATAATTAGCTATGGAGTACTTGCTTTGTGCCAGTCCCTAAGATTAAAACATGGATCATTTAATCAGTTCTTCTGTAAGTAGAATCCAGGCTTCAATACTTTCTAAATGTTTCAAGTAGTCATAATGTACAGGAAACACTGAGAACTACCACCTTAAATCACATCCTGTGAATAAGAACAAATTCCTCATACATAATGACAACTCCCATTTTTATAGAAATCAGTACTTGAAAGAATATTTGCGTGATGGTTTATCTTGTTTGTGTGTAAAATTATGTTTATAGCTGCAATTTTGATAAGTCCACACACTTGTCTTACAGAAGTGCTTTATCCAAAGATAAGAAAGTGGAAAGGACATACATAGAGATAGAGGCAGAGGTAGAGATGGAGATGGAGATGGAGATAGAGATAAAGAAGATGGCAGATCCAGACTCCTTGGGAGGAATGAATGAGCTTTATATCAAAAGATTTGTCACTATAGTATGATCCCCTACTAAGAACAATAGCTGGATGCTTTTAACCATAGTTATTTTGTGAACAGTAAAAGTTAACTGGCAAATTCATTGGATTTAAAGAGAGATGAGTAAAGCACACTTTCGGCATCCCTGACTAGGGAATCAGGCTGTGACCTTATGGACAATATCTGGTTCCTGCCCAATTCTCTTTGTTTCTCCACCTAAACTCTGCTTTTTGGGTGTTATAAGTTTAGCAGTTTTCCTGTTTCATCTTTTACTTCCATAATGTTTATGCCTTTGAGCCAGATGACCACGGACTAAAACCTCTGGCAAAACAACTTCTCCTCTAAGTTTCAGGTGTTGGGTACTTGATCTGAAAAATAGGAAGGTGGAATACAACTTTGTAAGTTACATTTATATTTTTCTCATATTTCAACAGAGAAATTCACGTATTAACTAACACAGCTTGTGACTAAGCATAATAAGCAGACACTCCATCAATTTCAGATAGGTAGTCATGCCTTCACATTCACAGAATATGTAGGAATAGCTTCAATGTTTTAAATATATTGATCTATTCACTAGAAAAAAATTTATTTTTGTAAAATGCTTTGTATTAATGAAAAAGTTTAAGTTCTGAAGCAAATTGCCTCTCACAATACAAACTATAAAATGAAATTCACTACTAATGATGAATAGGGTAGATAACCTTCAACTTTAGTATGAATCGGTATCCATGGACGAATTGACTGCTCAAAAGCTGTTTGTTCAGCCCCGTCCCAGAGATCCTGGTTCAGAAACTGGGAGGTGAGGCCTGAGAATCTGCATCCATCTCAAGGTCAAGGTGGTGGGAATGGTGCTGGTTTATGGCAATACAGTGAGAACTAGGGACTAAGATACTAGAGAAGCAGAAGGAGTAAGAGATCCAGGTCTGGACCCCATTGCCCAAGATCTTCGAAATAATCAAGGGCTGGTACACCCCTCAGTGAAAAGACCAGGTTGTGGGAGGACACATCAGCATAAACAGGATGGCTCAGCAGCCCCAAATATGGAAAAACAGCTGCTCAAGCACTTCAAGGGCCCCATCTTACAGCAGCCTTTTCTCTCATTCCCACAGGACTCCCACCCAGACAGAATGACTGCAGAAAATCACTCTACAGTGACAGAGTTCATTCTTGGAGGATTAACTAACATACCAGAGCTCCAGATGCCCCTCTTCCTCCTCTTCCTGGGGATCTACATGGTCACCGTGTTGGGGAACCTGGGCATGTTCACTCTCATATGTCTCAACAGACAGCTTCACACACCCATGTACTACTTCCTCAGCAACCTGTCACTTGTGGACCTCTGTTATTCTTCTGTCACCACCCCTAAAATGCTGGTCAACTTTGTGTCCCAGAAGAATGTCATCTCCTATGTGGGGTGCATGTCTCAGCTCTACTTCTTCCTTGTTTTTGTCATTGCTGAGTGTTACATGCTCACAGTGATGGCCTACGACAGATATGTGGCCATCTGCTACCCTTTGCTTTACAATATCATCATGTCTCATGCTCTTTGCTCCCTTCTGGTGGCCCTGGTCTATGCTGTAGGGTTTATTGGCTCTACAATAGAAACTGGCCTCATGCTGAAATTGAGCTATTGTGAGAGTTTCATCAGCCACTACTTCTGTGACATTCTCCCTCTAATGAAGCTCTCCTGCTCTAGCACCTATGATGTGGAGATGGCAGTCTTCTTCTTAGCAGGATTCGACATCATCCTCACCAGCTTAGTTGTCCTTGTTTCCTATGCCTTCATTCTGTCCAGCATCCTCCGCATCAGCTCTACAGAGGGCAGGTCCAAAGCCTTCAGCACCTGCAGCTCCCACTTTGCAGCTGTAGGACTGTTCTATGGATCCACTGCATTCATGTACTTAAAACCCTCCACAGCCAGTTCCCTGGCCCAGGAGAATGTGGCTTCTGTGTTCTACACCACAGTGATCCCCATGCTCAACCCCTTGATCTACAGCTTGAGGAACAAGGAAGTAAAGACAGCCCTGCAGAAAACACTGAGAAGAAAACTCTTGTGATATAAATGTTATTATTCTCTTTTGCATAAAAGCACATTGTTAGAAACTCCAGAAATACGTCCTCTGCGTGACTGCACGGTTGTGGTTTGGAAATAGTCACTTCTCTATGCATTTGGGTATGTCACCTCTGTACTTTTTCCTCTTCCTTCACTTTCTCATTTACTCATTTTGTTTGTGACTAGCGATTTGAATTTGATTTTTCTCTCAATTAGGGTGCATTTTATCCAATTTCAAACATAATTATAAATTAATGTAAATTTTCACATTGTGTTTGGGAGTCATTTACGGTCCCACTATCTTCAATATAGAAAATCTTACATAGTTCATTTCTTACGTTGGGCCACAAGCAATATACAAGGCAAAGAGATGTGAATCTAAAAGTCATGAGGAAATGATACTGTGTATCATTGTCATCCAGGTTCCTTCTTCCCCTCTCTTTCATTTTGTGTGATATTCCTGCCCCTAAATTTCCACCTAATTCCTTCGTGTAAATTTCTTGATAATAATAACAATAATGATAGTGACAATAATGATAGCAACAGTAATAGTAATAATGGGTCACATGTTTTTCATGCTTCTTCTGAGCTATGTATCTCTTCTAAACAGATTCTGTTTCCCTTTTACCTCACTTCACATAGGTACACTTGTGGTCCCACTGCACACAGATGCTAACTTAGTGACTTGCACTAGGTCATCTAGGTGTTAATCAACACTTGGATCAAACAACAAGCTAAACTCAGTGGCTGCAAACTCACACTCTGGTATCTCACACATTGCTGCCTTTGCTGTAGGCCTTCACAGTCCACATGTCCAATCTAAAAAAATTACCTTGTTTATGTTTTTCCAATTTCAAATGCTTCCTGATACCAATTTCTCAAATCTTCTCACTCTTATCTGCATAAACAACTTCTTTCTCTTTCTGTGCAACATCTTCAAGTTAAATAAGAGAGATTATACTGGAGTTGTTGACCAGACCAGATTACCCCGAATCTCTCCCATTCTTAGAACTGAAAGATCCACATTTTGGAAAAACCCTCTGTCCAGGCAAATCAGCATGACTGGTCACCTTCGATTACACATTGCTGCAGAATCACTTAGTGAATCCAATTGCAGAAGGATAAATTTTCTCTTCACACTTATTTATAACACTATCAAAGATTTGTGTTTTACATTAAGCAGCCTGATGTAGTCTGAAGTACTTACAGACATTCATTTATAATTTACAACAATTTGGTGTATACTATTGTATCAATCAGTGATTTAATTTATGAAATGTAAATAAGTACCTCCTTCAAACAGAAAGAGATGTAAAACAAGGAATTACATGCATACAGTTTTGCATTACTAAAGAAAGGTTGAGCAATCTCCCAAAGTGATGCCACAATAGTTAGGACCTACACATCAGTAAGGTCCAACACCATCATCACTACTACCACCATGAAGAATACTTCTCATGTTCATGAAACTGGAAAAAGAATTTCAGTCCTACGATGAGCTTCACCTGGAATCTTATTAGAAACTCAGATTTTCAACTCCACTCCAGATCTACTTAAATACTGAGTAGGAGCCAGAAATCTGTTTTCACGAGACCTGAGGTGGTTATCAATTATTGTACACAAAAGAAAGGGACCTTCCAGTCCAACCTTCCAAATCTCTCATAAGTGTGTTTAATTAATAGAGGCTAACTATGAAGGATTTGGGCTATGCCAGCTTTAAATTTTCAACCTGACAAGAAAGCAGGTTGATGCAATAGTGAGTCAGTCGTACCTAAGTAGCTTTTGCACCCACTTTCCTTTAACCTTTCTGCAATAAAAGTAACATCTCTAGCACTCTAGATCTCCAGTAATTAGAATCACGTATACAAATGTATCTGTTTATCTTCAAGTGATGAACGATGAAGAAAATAACGGTTGAGGTGGTATGTAACTCAGAGATACAGTGCTTGCATAGCACACACCAGACCTTGGATTTGATTTCCTTTTTTTAACATTATGACTTTACAAATCAGGTTTTATTATCATTATCATTATTCTACAAATAATGAAAATACTAGGCAAAGAAAACTCAGTGTTCTGTTCAATAAAATATATTCAGATCCAAATCGTTAGAGTGAGTTCCCTCCTTGGTAATGTTTTGCTTGCTGATTTAAACTTTATAAAAGTAAAGACCAGGAAGGAAAACTTTGTAAAATTTCAGAGAACATGTGTGACTTTCTGTCCACATAACAACTTTTGTGACCTGAGGATCATCACATCCATCTTTGTTCTCTTGCTTCATGTGGTCCTGTGTGTCTGAACCGTTTTCTTGTCCACTTAAATGTCAGCATTATGCCTGGAGTCATCTTTCTTCTCCTATCTATCAAACAGTACACCTCCAGTTAAAGATGATCTTAGGTTTTCTTAAACCAGTCCATAATTTCAATCCATTGCATTACTTTATGTTTGTACTAAGAAATTGTATATTTCATAGTATTCAATGGTAGATTTCTCTTTAGGAAATAATGCATACAAAATGTTTGACTATACTACTAGTCTCTCTTAATTCATCAGAAAGAACAGTTTAAGCTTTCATTGTTCAATTTTTTCATCATTTTATGGCTATATCTTATAATCAGAACAACTACTTTGAACACAAAAATATGCAATATATTAACCAATGTTAATCTATTATTTTGCTTTGAAATTCTGTATCAATGCTTTTATTCTTTTTAAAATTTGAAACAATGTGATTGACAACTATGGTAACTATTTTTAATTATTTTGTTGCAATAGAAGACAAGTTGTCATTAATTCCCACAAAAATACACTCCTTCACTTCAAACACAATCACCCTTGCATTCTAGCCATTTTCTGAAGTACCTCTTGGATTCCTTCTGTGACTGTCCTTAGTTGTGCTGTCAGGGCTGCTCTAATGTGTTGAATAAATTGAAAACATTTATCTTCCATTGTTATTTTGACTTTGGGGGGACCAGAAGTCACACAATGCTATATTGAGTGAATAGATTTGGTGAGGGCACAGGGTGATGTTTTATTAGACAAAAAATTTCCATAAACATTTTGAATTAATTTAGGAAACAAGGTAGCCAAAAAGACACTTATAAAAGCAGACTTTTAGAACTGCTTCATAAAGTGACAAGATGATAGCATAAGTGAGTTTAAAGAAAGGAGATGAGGGGTATTTTTGTTGTTGTTGTTGTTCTAAATAAAACAGAACTGAACTAAACTAAACAGAATAAAGCAAAGCAGAACATAACAGTGCAAGCAATACAGGTCTTCAAAATAAGATAACAAGAAATCAACAATGGCTACCATAATGTCTCTCGTTTTCTCCAAAATAGCTGTCCATAACATCACATACAATAAGATCAAACAAACAAAACAAAACAAAACAAAAGAATGAAAGCATTATAGGACTTCAAAACAAGATGATAGGAAATCAACAATGAGCACTATGATACATCCCATTATCTTCAACATAGCTTCCCATACCATCAGACACAGTAAAATGTAACAAAATAAAACATTTGTATTTCTTTCTCTGAGAAGTGTGTATTCATCTCAGATGCCCATTTTTGGACTGGGTCCTTGAATTTTAGGGGCCTGATTTCTTTTAATTCTTTATATGTTTCAGATAGAAGTCCTTTGTCTGATGGACAATTGGTTAAGATATTTTCCCAGTTCGTGGGTTTTCTTTTCACTCTGTTGGAGATTTCCTTTGACATGCAAAAACTTTTTAGTAGGATGAGATCCCAGGTGTTGATTCTAGAAAGTGTTTCCCGTGCAATCTGATTTTTGTTCACGAACTCTCTGCCTACTACTATGTCATCGAGATTTTTACCTACTCTGTCTTCTAGTAAGTTTAGTGTCTCTGTTTTTATATTCATATCTTTGATCCATTTTGACTTTATTTTAGTGCATGGTGATAGGCATGGATCTAGTTTTAGTTTACAGCATATAGAAAACCAGTTTCTCCAGCACCATTTGTTGAAGAGGCTGTCTTTCTTCCAATGTACATGGTTGGCCCCTTTGTCAAAGATGAGGTGGCTAAGTGTGTTTGTAGTTGTGGCTGCATCTCCTAATCTATTCCACTGATCTTCAAGTCTGTTTTGATTCCAGTACCATGCTGATTTTATCACAGTAGCTTGTAACAAAATAAAACAGAATAAAACCAAACCTAACAAAATTATGAAAACAATACAAGAATTCAAACAAGACATTAGGAAATTAACAGAGGTTACCACTTTCCCCTTTTAGGTATTTCCTCACCTATCACTTTCATAATATCCTTTGTGCTTTTTGGATCCCACTAACTCCTGCAGTTTTTTTATTCCAGGGAGATAACTTGGTGTTTACCAGTATGAGTCCAAACCATTTCATTCATGAGCATGACCTCCAGTTGCATCCATTTACCTACAAAAGCCTCGAGATTATCCTAGTTTATACCTGGGTAGCTTTCCATTGTATGAAAATACTGTCTTTCTAATCCATTCTGCGGTTGATGAGCAAGTTACCTTTGCATTTTCTGGTCTCCTGTCACGTGGAACAATTGTTTTCTTTCCTTTGATTTTCAGTGCATGAATTTCCTTTGAAGTTAAATGTGTTTCTTGTATATAGTATGTTGATGGATCTTTTTTATTGATCAACTCTCTCTGTGTTTCTTTTTAACTAGTGAATTGAGGCCATCTACATTAATGGTTACTACAGGCATGCTTTGTTTCATCTCATACATGCTATCCTCCTGTTGTTGGCTCTCTACTTTTCCTCTTTCGTTCAATTGCCTGTCCTGTTGCTGTTCCTGGAACCATGGTCATCTTTATCTCTGTCTAGAATACCCTTCAGCACTCCTGCAGGTTTGGCTTGGTAGTGATGAATTCCTTCAGTTGTTCTTTATAATGAAAGTATCTTTTTTTGTCAATTTTGAAAAATAGTTCTGCAGGGTACTTCAGTCTGGGATGGAAGTTGTTGTCCTTCTGGATTTGGATCACTTCACTCCAAATTCTTCTTGACTTGATGGTTTGTGTTGACAAGTCTGCCATGATTCTGATTGGTTTTCCTTTATAGGTGATTCATTTCTTTTCCCCAACAGCGTTTAATATTCTGTCTCTGTGCTGAATTTCTGGTATCTCGCTTATTATATGTCTGGGTGTAAATGTACTTTGGTTATGGCTAGTTGGAGTTCCATATGCCTCACTTATCTTTTTGCTAGATCCTTTCCCCATGTTTGGGAAATTTTCGACTATTACTTCTGTAAATAGTCTTTTCATTTTGTTTGTGCTGACTCTTACTTTTTCGCTGATACCTATCACTCTTAAATTATTTTTCATTCCATCATCTAGCAGCCACTGAATTGCTATTGCCTGGTTCCTTGTTGATATTAAGTGATGTTTTTTGCAATTGCTAATTGTGATCCTGTCTTCAGAGTCTGAAAGTCTATCTTAGTCTCTTACAAGTGGTATTGCCAGCTTTTGATTGACTTTTTAATTTCCTGGGTATCACTTTGAATGTTTCATGCACTGTAATTGCTTTCTTTATTGCTCATTCAAGGATTCCATCATTTTCCTATGGTCCTATTTTTTTATCTATGTCTGCTTTAGATATGCTCAGCAATTTTTGCATTATGTTTGTGATTTCTTCTTTACCCTGAGACATTATTTCTGTTCTGATTACTTTCAGCCTCATGAAGTTGTCTCTTTACTTCAGTTGCTATCCTCTTGGGAATTTCAGGTTTGTGACTTCCATTTTCTTCCATGACTATTTTTCCCAGGCTTGTTCTGTTGGACTAGATGTCTGAGATTACCTTTTGGTCCTTCATTTTGACATTCTCCTCAGTTCCTCCCTAACAAGTTGGTTGTGGGTTCCCAAGCACTACCCACTTTGCCCCCTTTGCGGCATAGGGCAGTGGGACAGACATCTGGATTTCTCTAAACCCAAGTTCCCAGGGAGATAACAGGGCATAGGGTGGGATTCTCTAGACCTGTGCAGCTACACTGAGGTTTCTCTGATGGCCTCAGCCATGTGGTGGTGGGGCTGCTTCTTCTCTCAGACAGTGTGTCTACACCAGGAGTCCCCTGATGGTGGCAGGCATTCAGGGGTGTGTTTCTCTGATTCTCCTGGTGGGCATTGACTTCCTAAAAAGAACAAAGGTTTCCAAATGTGGCCTGTGTGTGCATGTGACATATTTGACTGCTTCTCCCTGCCCACATATACTGCCTGCAGGAAGTAAGCTTTCTGATGATGGCACTGGTGTGTTTGGGTAGATCCAATTGCATCTCCCTGCCCATGATGGCTGCCCACATGAAGCAAGCCTTCTGATGGCAGTGGTGGGTGCACATGGGTGGGTTTGGCTATGTCTCCCAGCCCACACTGGCTTCCTGCATGGAGCAAGCTTTGTGATAGTGGCAATGGTGTGCAAGGATGAACCTTGCTCCATCTCTCTGCCTGAACTGGTTGTCCACAGGAAGCAAGCCTTCTGATGGGAGCAACAGGTGCACAGAGGCAGGTCTAGCTGTGCCTCACTGCTTGTGCTGGATGCCCTCTGAAAGGAATTTTGAGAGGGATTAATATAAATGCATCTTGCTTGTAATAATTTTTTTGTTTTTCAATTAGTCATTGCTTTTATTATATTTTGTATGTCTCTGCAATGTAATGTTTTTCAGATAAATATTTTGTTTTGAAGATTTATGTGGAACTACTTGTACAAAAATTTAACCACAAGACAGCTGCATATTCCTTTCTACCATTTTGTGGTCAGTTCCTGTTTAGTTTTTTCTACCAATACATTGACCTTGGAAGTCTCATACATTAATAATAAAAAAAACTACCAAAACACAAAATTCTAACACATAATGAATTCACTACTGAATTCTCCAAGACTTTCAGAAAAGATCTAATGCCAATATTTCTTGAAAACTTTGATGAAATGGAAATGGAAAGTGTACTCCCAAATCATTCCTAGAAGCTAGCATTAACTTGACTCTAAAACAAGGCAAAAATTCTGATAAAAAAAACTACAAGACAAACTTTAATAAACATTCATGCAAAACTCTGCAACAAGAAAGTGACAAGCATAGATACAGCAAATCATTAAAAAGATCACACAACATTACCAAGTACACTTTATGCTAGTAGGCAAAGATGATTCAACATGCACAATTTAATATATCACATAAGCAAGACAAAATGCACATGAACACCTCCAAAGATGAGGAAAAAGAACTGATGAAATCCATCATCAATTCATGATTTTTAAAAGTAAACCAATAGATATAGAAAAACTTTCATCTTATAAAAGCTATTTATAACCAAGCAAGGTGGTGTACATCTGTAATCCCAGCACTCTGGATGGCAAGGCAGAATGATTTGGAGGTGTTTAAGGACATCCTCAGATACTTAGGGAGTTCAAGGCCAGCCCTAACACATAGGGAGATCCTGTCTCACAACAGAAAAATACGAAATAAAATGAAACAAAGAAGCTATGACAAAAGAACTACCAACATCATATTAAATGGGAAAAGCGGAATACTTGACCTCAAAAGTGAAGAACAAGATAAGGATGTCTACTATCAGCACGCATGTTCAATATAACACTTAAGACATCACCCAGAGCAGTCAGAGAAAACAAAGAAATAGAAGAATACATATGAGGAAGGATATTTATAGGAAATACTTGTACAATACTTAGAGTCAAATTAGATTCATTACAGATGATCATTTCCATAGTAGACACAAAGAATTCCATAAAAATACTAGTCCACGCACTATGGAAATTAATAAGAAGGTTCCTCAAAAGCCTAAAAGATAGAAATTCCATTTGATCCAGCTCTTTATCCTCCAGGTATCTTCTCAATAGAGCTAAGAGCATCATATTACAATGATACATGCATACTCATGTTTTAGTAGATGGATGAAGAAAATGTGGCATTTGCACACAAGGAAGTCTCAAGTATGAAGCTTAGGACAATGTCAATTGAAAATCAGAAACATGGTCTTAAATATTGCATGGTTTCTCTTATATGAAAAACCAAAAGTATAAATCCTTAAAGACCAAAATAAAGAACAGAGAATAGAAGACAGAGAGATAGATCCCTTGCAGATGGGAAGGGAATCAAAAGATGGAGGGAGGAGAAAAGACGAGGAAAGGAATGGGAAGTAAAAAGAACTACAACCTAAGTACATGGACCAATGCCCCACGATGAATGTAATCATTGCTACTATGCATGTACTAACTAAAAAAAAAGTGTAGCTATTTTCTTCAAAGCCTCCTTCTATGTTCTCTTTCTTAATTAGTTGCACCATGTTCCCAGCTATTGTACCACACATATCAATAATAAAGTGAAGCTGATTCTGACTTTTAAAGCAGTGAGGAAAATTACATTAAAATCAATGAACTGAAAACTAATTAAACAACAGGCTAAATAACCAGAAAGAAATTCACTGAATACACGAGTTGCAAGAATTTATTACTTGCAAAAATTAATTATTCATTCTATGTACAGTAATGCATAGAAAATTATAAATTTGAGGCCAGCTTATGCAGCATAGTGAGAGCTTCAAAAAATTAATTTTTACAAGTACTACATGTAGATAAGAAGATTATAAAATATTATTAACATAAAAAATAAAGTTACAAGCACAGACTTGTTTATCTTTGGTTGCAAAACATTTGATTTTAGATCACATTGTATTTTTTGCACTTCATATCATTTGTACCTTTTCAAATCAGTAAACTTCAATAGCACTGTCCTTAATGACTTCATGGCCTCCCTTAAATGAGAATACTATTGTTTAGTTTGACAACGCTTTTTTAAAATTTTTTTGTAATTTTTATTTTAAATAAAATAAAACTAAGCAAAATAAAACAGAATAAAGTCAATCAAAACAAAACAGTATGACACAGTACTTCAAAACAAGACAATAGGAAATCAACAATGGCAACCACAATGCCTCCTGTTCTCAAAATAGCTGCCCATATTCTCAGACAGTAAAATCAATGAAAACAGAACAGAAGAGAACCAATAAAAACAAAACAAAGAACAAAATAAAGGACTTCAAGACAAGGTAGTAGTAAATCCAAAAGACTACCATAATATATCTTGTTATCTTTGAAATAGCTGCCCATGCCTTATCTATGATAAAATCAAACCAGACATAAAATAATAAAACCCAACCAAAGAAAACAATGAAAATACAGGGAGGGAAGGACCTTGGATCTTCTTATCGCCCAGCCTGCGCGCTAGAAGGGGCTGGTGTCTGGTTCTGCCCACAGTGGCCCATGCAGGGTGCCAACTTACAGAGACGGCTTGGCTTCTTGTTGGTTTCTAGTTCTCCCTCCCAACAGTCTGCAAATGGTACCAATTCACAGTAAAGGGCTGTCATCTAGTTCTCTTCCCAGCGGCCCATTCATGGCACTGACTTGCAGGGAGGTCTTGACTTCTTGTTGGCTTCTTGATCTCTGCTCCCCTAGTTTGCAAATTCTTTGTTAATAATTCAATATGTCAAATTTTTATGTTAAACACTGCTGAGATGAATGTAAATTTTTGGAAATTTAACCCTTTTAAAATTTTATTTCATCATTAATACATGATACTTTCACAGTGTATAATTTATAATGCACAGTGTGATGTTTCTATATAGGTATACATCCTATCATGATGAAACCAGGGAACTAACATACCTATCATCTCCAGCATTCATCATTTCTTCGTGATGAGAACATTGAAAATTCTCTCTTCTAACTATTTTGAAATGTGCAATATGTTGTCACTTTCATCACTCTGCTAGGAAAAAAAATACCAGATTTTATTTTTTCTGTCTTTCTGTACTGTTGCACCAATTAAACAAGTTCTCATTACCCTCTTTTCTCCATACCCTCCCCAAGATCTTTTAACCACCATTCTCTTCTCTCCTATGAGGCTATTTCATGGTTTCACACATGAGTGAGGTCATGCATATTTATTCATTTCTCCCTGTTCACTTGTTTTCTGAAGACAGATTCCTAGTGTTTAAGTTGCTGTATCTACTGAGTTTTTAAAAGAAGTTTCTCAACTTTCCCCAGAACAGGCTCTTTTCAATTAGACTCCTACTAGTAATGATACATGAGTATAACATTTCCTGTGTCTTTCCTAATATTCCCTACCAAGTTGAGTCAATTGGATTCATATTTCTTTGACATTATTTTAGTTTGTATTTCTTTGGTTATAAGTTGTGTTGGGTTTCAAGGATTCACTTTTATGTTTTTTGGCCTTGGTCATTTGCGTGTTGTATGTGAGTACTTATTGAGATACAACTGAAACATAATAAAATATAAATTATTTATGCATATACCTCAGTAATTTTTGATAAATCTATGTACCCATGCAATCACCACTCAATCCAGATATATGAATAATTACCCTAAAATGTCCCCAATATGATGAATGTTTACCAACCTTGTACCTGGGCAATTGTTACCTGATTTTAATGACATATTATTGTCATTCATTTTTGAATTCTATAAAAATATTCTCCAGTTATCCACTTTTCTGTCAAATTTCCTTCTCTCAGTCTCAAGTTAAGAGCTTCATTTACTTGTTTGGCAGTAGTGAACTGAATTTATTGCTGAGTAGTATTCAATGACAGAAATAAACTCATCAGTTAAATGAAATACGAATTGCTTCTGAGTTATGCCTAGCATAAATCCAGTTGATGTGACTATTCATACAAAAGTATTTTGGCAGACATATTTTTTGCATTCAGTTTTGGTAAATCCATAGATGTGGGTTTTCTACTTGGTGAGGAATGTGTAATTTTAATTTTTATTTTACATATATCTGCTAAAGTCTTTTACAATGTGCTTATGTCATTTTACACATTCACCAGCAATAAATGAAGTCTCCAGGAACTCATCAATTATTATTATCAGTATTTTAAATTTAGTAATTTAGGCTATCATCAAGAAATCAACCAACAACAAATACTGGAGGTGCTATGGTAGAAAAGGGACCCTACTCTACTCTTGGTGGGAGTGCAGACTGGAGAAGTCACTGTGGAAATCAGCATGGAGATTCCACAAGAAGCTAGGATTGGGACCATATCAGGCTTGCAACTGCACAAGTGAGCCTCCCTGAATCCAGGGGACTTTATCAAGCATGTGACCACAAGGGTGAGCCTTCCTTCCATCCAAGGGACAGCACCCAGCCTGAGAGATCCCCCATGACATACTAGGGGCCTGAATAGAGTGTACATTAAAGAAAAGTGGGACTCTTGCCTGGGAAAAAAGCCTGAAGTGGCAGTAACAACAGAAGCCAACAGTTGCTTCATATCAGTACCCCTAGGCTACTCAGTTCAGGAAGAATACAGAACTCACCAACTAACCTTGCAGGAGATATTTAGGTGGCTGACCCCCACAATCAGTGACTGGGAGAATGCCAGACACAGTACAATCTTGACTAAAGTGCATATGATGTACAAGCAAAACTAGCAAGACTGAAACAATTGAAATATGATCCATCAGGTGGCAATTTAGAGGAACCAGCATTTTACTTAGGACAAAGACACACAGCATAAAACCGGAAAACGAGAAGACCAAAAAAAAAAAATGCAATCTCAGACCCCTAGCCCACTGAGAACAAGTACAGGAGACATCTACATAGAGTAAATTGGAAGACACACACCTGAAATTTCTGAAAAGATAGGAAGTGAAGTAAAGAAACAAATCCATGGGGCTATAGAAGACATCAGACGAGAAATAATTTCAGACTGTAGGCCTGGGTCTCGCCCAGGCTTGCCTGGCACAAATGTTGCTCTAAACTCCATGCAGCCAGACCCAGGGTCCGGGTGGCATCTCACTCTGGGATACACTCTGCCTAGCCCCTGGGACCAGGAGGCCTTAGCCCCCACCCAGTTAAGATGGAGGCTCCACCCGCACACCCTGCGAGGCCGCCCTCACTTACAGTGCACAGGATCCAGCTCTACCGGGTCCCGTGACTCAGCATGACCCAAGACTCAGCGTGACCCTCAGAGGAATGCCTGGCCAGCCTCGCAGGACACAGAGGTACTCAGCCCAGCCCAGCTCAGCCCAGGACCCCAGAGCTGCTCAGCAGGGACTGACCAGCATAGCTGCAGGGCCTTGGAGAGCTTGGGCTCCCCCCATCAGAGTTCAGAGTGTGTGCAAGCTCCACACTTCAGTGGAGTGGCCCTTGTGCTGCATCCTACAGCTCACCAGCCCTGCCCAGCCAAGAGCAAGGCCCCAGCACTGTAGGCCTGGGACTCACCCAGGCTTGCCCGGCACAACTGTTGTTCAGAACTCCTTGCAGCCAGACTCAGGGTCCGGGTGGCACCACAATCCGGGGTACACTCTGCCTAGCTCCCTGGGACCGGGAGGCCTTGGCCCCCACCCAGTTAAGGTAGAGGCTCCACCTGCACACACTGGGCGGCCACCCTCACTTGCTGCACACAGGATCCAGCTCTACCAGGTCTGGCGACTCATCATGACCCAAGACAAAGTGCAACTCATGGGGGAAAGCCTGGTCAGCCTCGCAGGACACAGAGGCACATAGATTCTAGAAGAAAATGATAAAATAAAACACCAAGAGACAGTCTCAGTCTCCCAGCCCACTAAGAACAAATCCAAGAGACCCGGAAATGGAAGACAGCAGGAGTCACACAACTGGACTTTCTGAAATGATAGAAAATGGAGTAAAGAAACAGCTTGATGAAGCTATAGAGAAATTCAAATCAGAAATATTCTCTCAGCTAAAAAATGAAAAGAGAATCATTATTAAAGAAATGTTGTGTGTATCTAAAGAAAAGCAAGAAAAAGAAAAGAGAAGAACTTAAGAAAGTGATCAAAACTTTGAATGAACAATATAAGACACAAACAAAATGCATGAAACAGATGCAAAGGGAAATGCAGGAAATGAAAAACTCCATGGAAAGTTTGAAAAACCGCTTGAATGAAGCTGAAGATAGAATCTCAGATCATGAACACAGCATGGGAGATCAAGGCCACAAAGCAAAAGATCTCTTAAAAATAGTAAGGAACAAAGAAACAAAAATTCAACACCTGTAAGACGATGCCAAGAGAAGTAACATAAGATTAATAGGCATAAATGAAAAAGCAGGGGTCAATACTAATGACATGCAAAGACTATTCACAGAAATAATAGCAGAAAACTTTCCAAACATGGGAAGATAATCTGAAATACAGGTAACTGAGGCATACAGAACTCCAATTAACCATAACCAAAATAAATCTTCACCCACACATATAATAATTAGACTATCAGAAATACAGCACAGGAACAAAATACTAAAAGCTGTCAGAGAAAAGAAACAGATCACCTATGAAGGAAAGCCTATCAGAATCACGGCACACTTCTCAACACAAACCTTTAAGTTAAGAAAAGCTTGCAGTGAAGTATTTCAAATCCTGAAAGAAAACAACTTTCAACCCAGATTGATATATCCTGCAAAACTATCCTTAAAAATTGATGGAGAAATAAGATACTTTCATGCCAAATAAGAACTGAGGAAATTTATGACCACCAAACCAACACTACAAAGACTACTGAAAGACACTCTAGAAAGAGACAAAGACAGCTACAATCTTAAGAATAGCAACAAAAGGAAACCACTAAACAGGGCAAATAATTAAACAGAAAATGTACAAAACCAACAATAGAAACATAGCAAGACAAGGATGAGCTGGTATGTGTCAGTTATATCAATCAATGTAAATGGTCTCAACTCACCAATAAAAAGAAACAGACTAGCAGAGTGGGTTAAGAACCAAAACCCAACAACATGCTGTGTAAAAGAAACACACTTCACTCAAAAGGAAATTCACAGACTAAAAATCAAAGGCTAGAAAACAATACTCCATACAACAGGAACCCAGAAAAAAGCAGGGGTAGCTATTATGTTTGCAGACAATGCAAACTTCAAACCAAGAATGATCAAAAGAGATAAAGAAGGTCACTACATATTTGTTAGGGGAAAACTTCAAGAGGAAGAGATTACAGTCATAAATATATATGCACCAAATATGGTAGTACTCATCTATATAAGACAATTCTTAACAGACATGAAAAACCAAATAAACAATAATACACTTATAACAGGGGACTTTAACATCCCATTGTCACAGAGAGATAGATCAACCAAACAAAAATTCAGCAAAGAAATAGCAGAACTGAATCAAACTTGTAAACAAATGGACCTAGTAGATGTGTACCGAGTATTCCAACCATCAACATTAGAATACACATTCTTCTCAACTTCACATGGGTCATTCTCTAAAATAGATCATGTACTGGTCCACAAAACATGCTAAGTAAATGCAAATGAACTGAAATAATTCCATGCTTATTATCTGACCATAACGCAGTAAAATAGGAAATGAATGACAAAAAAACCTACAATAGCTGCATAAACACATGGAAATTAAATAATGCTCTCCTAAATGACCAGTGGGTCACAGAAGAGGTTAAAGATGAAATTAAACAATATCTACAATTGAATGAAAATGCAAATACAAATTACCGGAACCTGTGGGATACAATGAAAGCAGTCCTCAGAGGGAAATTTATAACACTAAACTCTCATATCAGAAAAACGGAAAGAACACACATAAACAACCTCATGCTGCACCTCAAACTTCTAGAAAAAGAAGAGTAAGTCAAGTCCAAAGCCCAAAGAAGGGAGGAAATTATTAAGATGAGAGCAAAAATTAATGCAATTGAAACTAAGAAAACAACACAAAGAATTAATGAATCAAAGAGTTGGTTCTTTGAAAGAGTAAATAAAATTGATAAACCCCTAACCAATCTTATCAAGAAGAGGAAAGAAAAAACTCAGCTTCATGCAATAAGAAATGAAAAGGGTGAAATCACTACAGACCCAGTGGAAATACAGAAGATCATCATCACCTATTTTGAAAACCTTTACACACATAGATTTGATAACACAGAAGAAATTGACAGATTCCTAGAAACTTATGAATTACCAAAGCTGAATCAAGATGGTGTAAAGCTGCTGAATAACCCAATTAGAGCTAATGAAATTGGAAATGTAATTAGGATCCTACCAAGAAAGAAAAGCCCGGGCCCTAATGGTTTCACTGCTGAATTCTACAAGAAATTTAGGGAAGACTTAATGCCAACACTCCTCAAACTCTTCAGTGAAATTCAAAAGGAAGCAAGTCCCCCTAACTCATTCTTGGAAACAAGTATTACCCTTATACCAAAACCAGAGAAAGACCCAACCAAAAAAGAAAATTACAGGTCAATCTCCCTAATGAACATTGACATAAAAATCCTCAATAAAATACTGGCAAATAGAATATAGCAAGTTATAAGAAAGATTATACATCATGATCAAGTGGGATTCATCCCAGGAATGCAGGGATGGTTCAACATATGCAAATCAATACATGTAATACAGCATATCAACAGGGCCAAGGACAAGAGCCACATGATCATCTCAATAGATGCAGAAAAAGCTTTTGACAAAATCCAAAGCCCATTCATGATAAAAACCCTACAGAAAATCAGAACAGATGGTCTGTACCTCAACCTGATAAAAGCTATAGATCACAAACCAACAGCCAACATCTTACTAAATGGACAAAAACTGAAAACTTTCAACCTAAAATCAGGAAAAAGACAAGGGTGTCCATCATCACCACTCCTATTCAACATAGTTCTGGAAATATTAGCCAGATCAATTAGACAAGAGAAAGAAACAAAGGGAATAAGAATAGGAAAGGAAGAAGTGAAATTATCATTATTTGCAGACAATATTATACTCTACATAGAAGACCCCCAAAAATCCATTGGAAGACTTCTAGAAGTAATAACCAAATTCAGTAACACTCAAAAATCAATAGCATTCCTGTACACAAACCACAAAGTCACTGACAGAGAAATACGGGAAACCACACCCTTCACTATAACATCTAAAAAAATGAAATACTTAGGAATCAATCTAACATAGGAAGTAAAAGACCTATACAGTGAAAATTACATTACTTTGAAGAAGGAAATCAAAGAAGATTTCAGAAAATGGAAAGTTATTCCCTGTTCATGGATGGGAAGAACAAACATCATGAAAATGACCATTCTCCCAAAGTTACTATACAGATTTAATGCAATCCCAATCAAAATACCACTTGCCTACCTCACAGAGCTACAGAAAGCATTGCTGAAATACATCTGGAACCATAAAAGACCTAGAATAGCAAAGGCAATTCTGGGCAACAAAGGGAAGGCAGGAGGCATCACAATCCCCAACCTGAAACTATACTACAAAGCTACTGTGATAAAATCAGTATGGTAGTGGAATCAAAACAGACCTGAAGATCAATGGAATAGATTAGAAGATACAGCCACAACTACAAATGCACTTAACCACCTCATCTTTGACAAAGGGGCCAAACATGTACATTGGAAGAAAGACAGCCTGTTTAACAAATAGTGCTGGAAAACTGACTTTCTATATGCCATAAACTAAAACTAGATCCATGCCTATCACCATGCACTAAAATAAAGTCAGGGCCGGTCCCGCGTGGTGCTGGCGCACACCAAGGGAGAACTGAGCCGCCTTCCGGTGCTGGGCGCCGCCTGACCCCGGAGGAGAACCAAATGGGCCGAAACCGGCCCCCACTCGCCAGTCCTGCGTGGTGCTGGCGCACACCAAGGGAGAACTGAGCCGCCTTCCGGTGCTGGGCGCCGCCTGACCCCGGAGGAGAACCAAATGGGCCGAAACCGGCCCCCACTCGCCGGTCCCGCGTGGTGCCAGTGCGCGGGCTCAGAATCAAGGACAGCATCCGTATCCGCCCCCCTCCCATGAGCAAGTTGCTGGCTCTGAGGTCTGGCTAAATTGATGGCAACTAGGGTACATGTACCAACTAAACACTAGTATTATTTTGTAGAT
>RJWM01032876.1:0-21091 GCA_004363535.1 Dasyprocta punctata | reverse complement strand
AAAGCTTTCGACAAAATCCAACACCCATTCATGATCAAAACCCTGCAGAAAATCGGAATAGATGGTCTCTACCTCAACCTGATAAAAGCCATATATCATAAACCAACAGCCAACATCTTACTAAATGGAGAAAAACTGAAAACCTTCAACCTAAATTCAGGAACAAGACAAGGATGTCCATTATCACCACTCCTATTCAGTATAGTTCTGGAAATATTAGACAAGAGCAATTAGACAAGAGAAAGCAATTAGACAAGAGAAAGAAATAAAGGGAATAAGAATAGGAAAGGAAGAAGTGAAATTATCATTATTTTCAGATGATATGATACTCTACATAGAAGACCCCCAAAAATCCATTAAAAGACTTCCAGAAGTAATAACCAAATTTAGTAATGTAGCTGGATACAAGGTGAACACTCAAAAATCAATAGCATTCCTGTACACAAACAACAAAGTCACTGAGAGAGAAATAAGGGAAGCCACACCCTTCACTATAACATCCAAAAAAAATGAAATACTTAGGAATCAGTCTAACAAAGGAAGTAAAAGATCTATACAGTGAAAATTACATTGCACTAAAGAAGGAGATCCAAGAAGATTTCAGCAAATGGAAAGATATTCCATGTTCATGGATAGGAAGAACAAACATTGTGAAAATCACCATTCTCCCAAAATTATTATACAGATTCAATGCAATGCCAATCAAAATACCACTCGCCTACCTCATAGAGCTAGAGAAAGCATTCCTAAAATTCATCTGGAACCAGAAAAGACCTAGAATAGTAAAGGCAATTCTGGGCAACAAAGGGAAGGCAGGAGGCATCACAATCCCTGACTTGAAACTATACTACAAAGCTACTGTGATAAAATCAGCATGGTACTGGAATCAAAGCAGACCTGAAGATCAATGGAATAGATTAGAAGATATAGACACAACTTCTTTCCTATATTGTTCATTCAAGGTTTCCATCATTTTCCCATGCTCCCACACATTTTTAAAATCCATGTCTACTCTAGCTATGCTAAGCAACTCATTAAGATTGTCATCTGTTTCTTTACCTCAGAGGTTATTACTGATCTGATTTCTTCTGTAGCCTCATGGATTTGTTTCTTCACATCACTTGCTGTCTTTTCAGAAATAACACTTGTGTGACTTCCAATGTCCTTTATTTCTGTCTCCTGTATTTTTTCCAGATGGACTGTGGTTTGGGATTGTATTTTGCTTTTCCATTTTGTCATTTTGGTCTTTTCAATCCCACTAGTCTTGACTGTTCATTAAGTGTGTTTTAGGGTCCTACTGTATAGTTGACATTCACCCAGTTGCTGGGTCCTATAGTGTAGGGCAAGTGCCAGTTACCTGAATTCCTCCTGTGGTGCCAGCTGAGTGAGCCTGATATCCTTTATAGGCTGACTAGCCTAGGAGTATTGATGTGAACCAACACTTAGCCCACATTTTTGCTGTGGCTTCAGACTGGTACAAGCCACCATACATTTTTGTCCATGGTGTGTGCTCCAGTCAGGACCCTGTTCTGTCACTTGGGGGTCTCACAGTCTGAGCCATGTTCCTCCAGGTGGGAGAATTCCTTGCCCGTGCTTTCACGAGGCCACCTGGGGTTGTGTGTATAGAAGAAGGGCTCACCTGTGCTCTCAATGATCTGTGGGGGAGGGTTCACCAAGGTTCCTGCTGACTCATTGATGTCCTCTGTTTTGTGGGAGTGTGCCACTGTGCTCTCATCAGTCTGCCAGGGTCCTCTGGGTGGGTAGAGGATTCGCTGAGGCTCCCATCAGCCAACCAACAAACTGCAGGTGGTAGAAAGAGTCACCTGATATTCCCATCACTGCTGAGATTGTCTGGATGTGGGGGAGGGGTGCCTGAGACTTACCTGGGCTGCTGAGGTCATCCACTTAGAGGTTTATAAAATCCCTCTAGAATGTTTTTGTAAAAGTCAGGAATAAGTTACATATGGTAGAATGCACACAATATGAATGTACATGAATAATTTTTGATAAATGCATCTACTCATGAATGCATGACTTCAAATAACATACAGAATATTTACATCCTTTCAGGAAATTCGCTTGTGCTTTCTGGTCTATGTAAATCTCCTCTCAGAGACAGTCAGTATTCTTCATTTTGTCACTGTTGATTAATCTGGTTGTTCCAGAAATTCTAAATTAAATAATACAATGTTTATTTTTTGCATGTGAATTCTTTATCTCAGCATAGTTGTGAGACTCATCTATGCTGTTCTGTGTATGACCATATCACCCTGTTTTGTTGTTGACTAGTTTTCACTGTATAAGTATACCAAGTGGAATTATTTGTTCTTTTATTGGAGGACCTTTAGTTTGTGTGTATTTTGAGGCTAATACTAGTAAAAATGTTGTTCATTTGGCAAAGGAATTTACCCACATGAAATAGAGAGGTGATAGCAAATTTACAGTATAAATACATAGCATATATATGTTTAATTTTAGAAGGCACTGCCAGTCTTCCAAAATGATGGTATCACCTTACTTTCAATAGCAATTTCTGAGAGTTCTGGACACTCCACATTCTCAACAATGTCAGGACACTTTTTCAATGTAACCATAATAATATCTTTGCTTTTATGTACATTTTTGATGTCACTGTTTGATGACGCTAGGTACTTTTTTTGTTTGTTGAACAGATTCACTGCTTTTATGTCTTCCTTTGTGAGTTCTCTGGTCAAGACTTCTCTTAATTCTTTTTATTGATTGTTGACCCTTTATTAAAGAATTGGAATTCTTTATCTGCAGACAGAATCTTTCTTAGTATATTCTGTGAAGGTATCCTTCTAGTCTGTGCTTTGTCTATTTACTCTCTTGACAATGTTTCCTGAAGAGCTGGCATGTTAGTTTTGAGAAAGCCCAATTCATCAAACTTACATTTTATTTTTGGTGATTTTCATGTTATATTTAAGATATTTTTTACCTAGCCCAAGCTTGCAGAAGCACTTTCATGTTTCTTTTAGTAAGGCACCTTACGAAAGACTTTTCCATTGCTCTATTCAGTATCGTGTTCATTAGTTACAATGGTTATTGTACATTTGAAATATAGCTATAGTGATTGAGAAATCATGTTTTAAATCTCATTTAGTGACCTGGCATGGTGGTCCATGCCTATAATTCCAGCTGCTGGGGAAGCTGAGGATGGAGGATCACAAATTTGAGGCCAGTCTGGGCAAGTTGGTGAGATCCTCACACACACACACACACACACACATACACACACACATTTTTTTATGGATTTCTTCAGGAGTTTGTGCTTTTTTTCATTTTTGAAAACTTTAAAAATTTTATTTGTATGTATTTGCAGTACATGCAGTTTTTCAGTCTTCTTGGGAGTGGGTCCATGTATGTACTGTACTACAATTTGTTTCTTTTTAAAATCTCCTTCCATTTCCCTACCTTATCTCTCCCTACTCTTCTAGCTCAGTAATAGAGTGTGTATCTAGCACGTGTGAGACCCTGGGTTCAATACTGAATACCACAAAAATTAATTAACTAAAAAAATTGTAAAATAGTAGTAATGCTGTTATTAGTTGTAAAAATATATTGTGAGGAGAAATTTTAAGAATTTTATTTGATGTTAATTAATTTAAATTTGCTATTATATGATCGCATGTTTATTAGCTATTATGTTGAAGGACATTGTTGTAGATCTTTTATAGGCTTATTTTTTCATTTATATCTATAATCGATCTATAATTGTATTATTAATTCAATTGTTTGTATTACTCAAAATAGAGTAGTCATTCATTTTTCTTTTCATTTGTTTATCCAATTGTTTCTAGTACCATTGAATTGTGTTGTGAAAGCAATTGGCCATACATGTATTAGTCTATGGAACACGCTATGTTATTCCATTAATTTATTTGTCTTTATATTCAAATATAGCATTGACTTGATTACTGTAGTTTTATATTTATTTCTAAGAGTCAGGGAATGCAAGCCCATCCATTATTTTTTTCTTCAAAATTACTTTTCTTCTTCTGAATTTTTACATGAGTTTTATAATTGATTTGCCAGTTTCTAGAAAAAATCTTCTTGAAATTTTAATTGGAAAAGTCTGAAATCTTAGATACTTTTTGAAAAAATTCTAAGAAGCTCTTGGTATAGACTACATTTCCACTGCTCAGTTCACAGTTTTGTAATCAGTGAGATATAATCTCCTGTATGAATTTGAGAGATTTACAAGATAACAAATATTCATTAAGAATTATTTTTCAGGAATGTTTTCACTTAATTCCAACCACATTCATATCACTGTTACAGTTGACAACACTTCAACTTAGATAAAACCCTCAAAGGCACAGGCAAAACTAGGATTTTATCTCACTCTTCCACATGCACTTTTAATGACATTTACTTGCCCTCTTATAAAGAGATTACTTAGGTATTTTAAATTATTTATTTTCTTGGAAGAGCAAATAACAAGCAACCATTTTAATGTATTATATGGAGTTGGTTTATAAGATGTATATATTTTTGGGCTTTGTATATGTATTTAATTTACTTGAATGCAATAATTCATATTTTCTTTCTTATGTTTATTTTCATGCAAGACCTTTAAAAGATCTACCAAGATTGTTGTATCCATATCTAGTCAGTTTTGGTGCTGCTGTGTAGGACTCCATTATGTGCATATATCAGATTTTAGTTATCCATTTTCCCAATGCTGGCCATCTACATGGAATCTAAAACCAACTACTAACTTTGACCATTTCTACTTATATTGTAATATCCTCATTGTGGATTCTTTTCTGCTGGCCATATATGCTCTTTCCAACACAAGAGGCCTGAGTTGTAACTCTTGATTCTTTTTTTTTTTTTAGGAAATGTGTAACTCTAATTTTGGAAAGTTATAGTTTTGTAAGTGTGATCAGCTTCACTGAAAGTAATAATATTTTTATTTTAAAAAGCAAAACAAAAAAGGATAGAAATGATACAGAATTTTTTAAAAAATTAGAAAATTAACACTAGTTAATATATTGTATATTGTTATCTTAGAAGTAGCTGTTCAGGCTTGATCTCTTTTTGTGCCTAGGTCTTGTAACCTGAGCTCTTGATGCTTATCCATGAAATAGACACAAAATAAAGTTGAAAGGTATGAAAAACAGAAGGAATTTTTCTTTTATGACTTGTTTTATCACTTCTATTCCTGGCTGTGCTCCATCCCTGGCTGTTTTCATTACTCTGAAACCACTTCTTCTGAACCCACTGACATCTTTGATTATACCAATTCATGGCAACCCATGCTAGTGTTTCTAGACAGTTTTAAGTTAGTTTCTCACATTCTTGCTTCTTTTCCTGTGCTCCAGTGTTCTCCAGAGTTATTTTTGGGTACTCATTCTCCAATTGCTCAGGTTCTCTCACTATTATCTCAGGAATTGAGCAGCTGTTTTTTTCTTATGATGTTAAGTACTCATATATGTTATATGAATGTAAGTATTCCCTGGATACAACAATTTACCTAAAATATTTAATGGAGATATTCAGCTTGAAGTAATTATTGTCTCTTCTGTCTGACAATGAAAATCCAAGTAGCAAAACTGACAAAAAAGGATAATTGATAATGGTTTATAAAGTGTCTCTCATATATAGTTCATAAACCTGCTATTCAATTCTTTAGAATGTAATGATCAATAAGTGTCATTTTCTTCTATAAAAACATGAAGTCTTAAAGCTTGTGTCCTTGACACTCTTATTCCTTTGTTCTCACAAAAGAATATATTCTTTGAAAATTGCTTTTTCAGCATGTATCAAATATGTCTTTACTCTTTCTATGATTTTTATTGTCACAGCTACATTTGCTTATTACTATTAAAGAAAATCCAGGAGTACATTGAATGACATTTTCATTGGCTGTGTTCTTAGCTTTGTTATAGTTCATTTTATGTATTAACTGAAAAGTTGTAGTTGTAATTTTCTTGGGTACTGGTTTTATCCATTACTGGGGTCCATTCTATCTATAGTAATCTATCCAATGTTATGGCAATCTTCAATTGTCAAAAGTCTACCATTATTTAGCTTAGCCTTAACATGAGCCTGGCAGCTGCTTGGAATAAAAGTGTACTATATTAGCTAGACCAAAGAGAAAGAAAATGGCCTTTATAGTTGTGTAAGTGCCCTTCTTTCTAAAACACTCTGTCCAAATTCATACAGGTGTGCCTACTTTCTGTCTATCCTCTGCTCTTACCTTTATTTTCTTATCTCATTCCAGATACTTTCATTTTATCTCAACTTGGTCTACAATGATATCAATATTTGTAATAGATAGTCTGTTTTAACCTCTTTATAATGTTATACATATTTGTAATAGGATGATGATCTGTTTTAACCTCTTTTCTCTCTGTTTTCTAATGCTGTAAAAAGCCCAACATTTTCATTAACGTAAAAACATGAAGTCAAATCAGAAGCAAGAGGTTTTTAACTAAGATTTTAAATGCAGATTACCATACAATAGAGGCTCTGTTGTAACTAGAGATCTTTGAAAGGTAAAGACGAGGGAGAACACACAGGACATATACATTATTGATATTTTTTCAAAGTAAAGAGTAAGGTTTAGACTTTGTTGGCAAATAATATAATTTCAGGTAGTAGGAGACAGACAGAGAGAAAACATATGGTCATTTTGAGGTGGGGAACACTGGCATTTCATTATGATCTTTTATGCTTACTCAGTGGGAGAAATTTTCTTGAATTTCTAGGTTCCTAAGCATATCTCAATGTAAGGTTAAGTTAGGATTAATGGGTACTAGAGTATTATAGTCTTAGGTGGATGTGTACATGGTGTGGATTAGAATATTAGAACAATGCAGATTGACTTCCAGAGACATCGTGAGCTGAACGCTTGCTGGAACCAAATGAGGCAGATGCTTAGTTGTGGCTGTGGGAATGTAGCTAATATCCGTGTACTTGACTTTGAATTAGCTAGGCAATGATTGAAAGGTTCAGATAAAGACTCCTGGAATGGCAATATCAAAGGAGCCAAGTCCATTCCTGAAATGCAGCAGTCAGAAGGCTGAAATCAAATCAGAGGACTTTCAGAATTCTATGGCAAAACTGATGTAGAATGAAAGCAGACCAGTATAGAAAAATGATATAGAACTCTGCTAAACTTCAGATATTTTTGGGTGATAAATTTGTATTAATGAACAGATGCGATTTACAAATTTGAAAGGTTGGAGAGTTCCAAGGTTAAATGAGTTAAACCAAAATGAGCATTTAGAGTAATGGCTAGCATATTGAAACTATTCTCACTATTATTACATTATAAAGATATATGCAAGTTTATGCTATAGCCTACCCCATCCCATATGTAAGAATACTTGCACAAACTATTCTTTTTTATTTATTGATTTTTATTTTTATTTTGAAGAGAATAAAACCAAACAAAATAAAACAGAATAGAGTCAATCAAAACAAAACAATGAACATGGTATATGACTTCAAAAATAAGAAAATAAAAGGAAATCAATAATGGCTGCCATAATACCTCTTGTTATCTTCAAAATAACTGCCCATACCATCAGGCATAATAAAATCAAACAAAATAGTACAGAATAAAACCAATAAAAGAAAAACAATGGAAGGAAGATCAGACTTCAAAACAATAGTAAAACAACAGTGGTTACCATAATACCTCTTGTTATCTTCTAAGTAGTTGCCTATTTCATCAGACATCATACAATCAAACAAATCAAAATAGAATAAAATCACTCAAATAAGACAATGAAAGCAATACAGAGCTTCAAAACAAGGTGATAGGATATCAATAATGACTGCCATAATGTATTTTGTTATCTTTGAAATAGCTGTCCATGCCATCAAATATAATAAAAGTAGAGAAACCAAAACAGAATAAAACCAAAATAAACAGAACAATGAAAACAATATGGGATTCGAATCATGATAATAGATTAACAATGGCCACTGCCTTCCCTTTTTAGACACTTCCTCCCCTTTCACTTTTACAATATGTATTGTGTATTTTTAATCCTACTAACTCCTTTATTTTTTTGTACTAGGGAGACAGCATGATGTTCACTCATGTGACTCTGGATCATTTCATCCATGAGCATAATCTTAAATTGTATCCATTTACCTACCAGAGCCTTGAGGTTATCTTTCTTTATAGTTGGGTAGCTTTCCATTGTATAAAAACGACATGTCTTTCTTGTCCTCTCTATAGCTGATGGGCAAGCTACCCCCACTTCTTTCTGGTTCCATGTCACATAGAGCATTGTTCTCTCTCCTTTGACTTTCAGTCTATGAACCCCCTTTCAAGTTAAATGTTTCTTGTATAAAGCATATTGATGGATCTTGTCTTCTGACCCACTTCTGCCTGTGTTTCTTTTTATTAGTGAATTGAGGCCATCTACATTAATGGCTATGGTCAACATGAACTGCCTTGTCTCTGCTGTACTATTTTCCTGCCATTGGCTGCCTACTTTTCCTCTCCATTTAGTTATCTGCCCAACTCAGTGATACTCCTCTGGCACTGCTTCTGAAGCTGTGGTCTTTTTTTTTCTATCTCTCTTTACAATGTCCTTCAGTATTTTTTGTAGGGTTGGATTGGTGGTCATGAATTCCTTCAGTTTTTCTTTGTCGTGGAAGTGTCTTGTTTCTCCATTAATTCTGAAAGATAGTTTTGCAGGCTACATCAATCTAGGTTGGAAGTTGTTTTCTTTCAGGACTTGAAATACTTCACTCTAAGCTCTTCTTGACTTAGAGGTTTGTGTTGAGAAGTCTTTTGTGATTCTGATGGGTTTTCCTTTATAGGTGATCTGTTTCTTTTCTCTCATAGCTTTTAATATTCTGTTCTTGTGTTGAATTTTTGGGATCTTGATTATTATATGTCTGGGTGTAGGTTTATTTTGGTTATGGCTAGCTAGAGTTCTGTATGCTTCACTTATCTGAATGTCATTCCCTTTTTCCGTGCTTGGGAAGTTTTCTGATATTATTTCTGTAAATAGACTTTTAATGTCATTTGTGTTGACCCCTGCTTTTCCACTCACACCTTTTATTCTTAAATTATGTTCCTTTGGGTTGTCTCGCAGCTGTTGTATTGTTACTTCCAGGTTCCTTATTATTTTTAAGAGATTTTTCCTTTCATGATCACAAACTGCACACCTGTCTTCAAGGTCTGAAAGTCTACAGTTTCTTTCAAGCAGTTTTGCCAGTCTTCAATGGAGTTTTTAATTTCCTGGATATCTCTTTTAGTCTGTTTCATGTATTCTAAATCTCTTTTGTATTGTTCATTCAAGATTTCCCTCATTTTCCTATGCTCCTCCATTTTCTTATCTATGTCCTCATTAGAGATGCCTAGCAATTCTTTTATTATATTTTTCATTTCTTCTTTTACCTGTTAGTATTTCTATTTTAATTTCTTTTATAGCCTCATGAAGTTGTTTCTTTACTTTGGTTGCCATTACTTCAGAAACTTCAGGTGTGTAACTCCCAATCTCTTCCGTGTTTGCATCTCCTGGACTTGCTCTGCTTGGATTAGAGGCCAGAGACTGCCTTTTGCTTCTTCTTCTTGACATATTCCTGAGTTCTTCTGGACAAGTAGGTACTGGGGTCCCAGGTACTTCCCGCATTGGCTACAATTTCTCTAAAGTGATACTGTTTGGTTCTTCTAGCCAGTGCCGGCTATGGATATCTGATGGTGGCCATTGGGTTCGCTGATGCAGGGCTGTCTACTGCTTTTCCCAGCCTGTGTTGGCTTCCCAATGGCCAGTGGAGTGTGCGTGGGAGTAGGGCTGGCCGCTGCCTGCAAACCTGGGCTGGTTGCCAGTGAGGATCCTCCACTATCACCCCTGGAGTGTGCGCAGAGCCCCTGCCTCCAGACCAAGCTGGTTACCCACAGGGAACCTCTGCAATAGCTGTGAGAATGTGTGCAGGAACAGGGCTGACCATCATCTGTGGACCCGGCTGGTCCCTCATGGGGATCCTCCAGTACCACCCCTGGAATACATGTAGGGGCAGGGCTTAGTTGAAGCAATTTCTGTGGGTCTGCGCCCAGCTAGGAGCTGTTGGAGGATCCTGGGAGCAGTTCTGGTTCTGGGCTTATCCAGCCTGACTCCAAAATGGTTCCCAGCCAATTGTTGTGTCCTGCTGGAGGACCCAGTTCTCTGCACACACTGCCAGCCAGTTCAGTGTTCCAGGTCTGCTGCTCCATCCACTGCACTCTCCTGCAGTACTGCCTCTTTTTGCAGAGGCCTCCAGGTTCGCCACCACATCATCACCTTGATTGTGTGTCCCCAGGTTCCACCAGCTCCTCTTGCACAGTGAGTCTGGCTCTCAGCAAAGGTACTGCTAGCTACTGCCTTCTTCTTCATTTAAATTTTTTTTACTCTTTCTGTGGGCTTCAATTCTTGTTTTACATTAGTCCTGAATTCAGGGGACCCACTTCCTCCCTTCTTGTCTTCCCCATGACGCCATATTCCAGCATCTGGACTGTATCTCTCATAGAGACTATTTACTCTGCTGCTTACTGTTCCACCATCTTCCTGAAAATCCCAAACTATTATTTTTGATGAACTAACAGAGAACTAGTAGTATGGTTATCCCGCTTGCACACTTATGTGTACATACAGATACATGTGTATACCTACATGCATATAATCTTTTCCTTTCTTTGATTTCTCCTTTCCCCTATCCCAGTTGCTCTTTAATTTTGAGCACTTTCTTTACCTTTTATTATTACAATTTCTATTGTACATTTTGTATTTTATTACTCTTTCAGTTTATTATTATTATTTATTTTTTGCACTAGTGAGGCAATATGATATTTACAAAGGTGAATCTGATTTATTTCACTTGTGAGTATAGTCTCAAACTGTTTATGCCAAATCTTGTAACTTGAACAACTACTTCTAGGATAACAATATGCAATATATTAACTAGCATTAATTTCTTATTTTTTTGAAATTCTGTATTATTTCTACCCTTTTTTCTGTTTTGCTTTTTAAAATAAAAAAAAGAATACTTGCATATTCCATTACATGGAGTCAGTTTTTGTGTCATGGTTTATTAGGTTGTTTTCCATATACAGTTATGCATAATTATGTTCTTTTAACACCTTCCTGAGTCAAAAGAAGAAGTTATCAATTTTTCCTCATTCCTACTTACCTGTATAGGATACATATACACACAAATTAGATTTCCTTGATATTCAAATTTTTTTTTTCTTCAAAAGGCACTGTTAAAATAAAAGAGCAAACCACAGAATGGTTTTGCAAGTGATACCCAACAAAGATGTATTTCTAGACAAACATGCAAAAAACACTATCATTAATAAGAGCACAAGCATCACAGTTGAAAACATTGCCTATAGAGTGGAAACACTTAAAATAGTTGAAAACATTGCCTATAGAGTGGAAACACTTAAAATAGTTGAAAACATTGCCTATAGAGTGGAAACACTTAAAATAGTCAACATCTTTACTCAGGAAAATGTAGGTTAAAACCAGATAGATACCATTACATTTCATTAAAATATCTAAAATTTTAAAAAAACTGACATAGTAAATGTTGAGGAAGATACGGAACAAATTGAGCTCATATACTGCTAGTACAAACGTAAACTCATACAAGTACTTTGGAAAACAGGGTTGGTAATTCCTTGAAAAGTTCAACATACCCTCAGAATTCTCCCTTACTCATTTATCCACAAGAAATACACATGCCTATTCAGACCTTTACACATGACTAGCCATAGTAACTGCTTTTCTTTCAGTTTTAGACAAGTAGAAGAAGCCCTAATCTACCATGAAAGGATGAGTATATTGTGGAGCATCTACACATTTCCTATGAAAGAGATTTCAAATGCTAAGTTTGAAAAACATAGATTTATATGACTGGCTCAAAACAAAGCCACAAGTTAGAATTTAATGTTAGGACTATTTCTCCTGGTGAACTCTGCAACTTGGTGTATGTTTATGGTGTATTTGACAAGTAGATTTGCCACCTCATTTTAATTCATTCTCTCACTCCTTTATCCCATAATAAAGTTTATTTTTGCCTGTTTTGGGGTAATAGTATGAGTTCATTTACTACATTGAGAAGCTCATAATTTTGTAATGAAAACTTTATCTTTGTTTGCCTTTTTCCAGCTGTAAGAATAATAGATATATGTGTACACACATAAAGAAAAGACACGTATGCTGTTGGAGACCACTACGAAGCAGGTCTGAGCAGGATTTAAAATTCACTAATTGGCATTTTATTTATCTGTGAGCCTGTCTTAGGCCTAGGGCCCTTGCCTGGTGATGGGAGCTGATTCATAGTAAGGAAACTCTATGAATCACTGGTCCTGACCGAGGCCTGTAATGGCCAATGAGGTCAGAGATCCCGCAAAAGGCAAGGTAAAGAAGGTCGTGGCTGAGGATATATTGGTTCCATAATTAATTATGTTAATAGAGACTGTCCTGCAGGCATCTTATTCTGCAGGGCATCACAGTTCCATCACAAAGGGCATCTTGGAGATAAAATAGTTCTCCTTTTCTGGCATTCCTTCCTATTTGGAGATGTCCTTGAAGTGACTCCCAAGTCCTGCTCAGTTCCGGCACCACCCTCAGCACCTCCCTCAGTATCCCCTCTCTTTGTCTATTTGAAAATATATATGGGTGATCTAGAGAAGCTCTTTATCTTAGCCCTCATGATAGCTGCAGAGTCAAGAACTCTGCAGGGGCTTCGATCCTCCTGGATCCCTAAAATCATACCACTTGTGTCACTTATTTAAGCCCTCGCCATACACTCATTCGGAAGATTGGGGATCTAGGCCGGGTTCTGGATAGTATGCCCCATGTGTTCTCCTAGAGGGTGTGTGGCCTTGGGTAACTAAGCTTTCCCTCTGGGGTTGCTAAATTGGGCTCAAATTTTTCAGAAACTTCACATACCTACCTTTAAACAAAAGATATTATACAAAATAGGAGATCATTTCCTAGATACAGGACAAAATCTGGAGAAGGTCAGAATAGTAAAAACATTCTGGAATAAAAGAATAGCTTTGCATAAAATCCTAGGTGAGAAATGCGATTAAGAAGCACAGGTGCTTTTCCAGCCTGAACCTAGGGGCTGTGTCTTGTCCAGGAAGCCCAGACGAATTGAAAGAGCCGAAACTTCTCCAGTTCTACAGTGGGCTCCAGAAACTGTCAAATTTTGGCATCATAATTTCATTTGCTATCTATTGAAACAGCTGTTTGGAGAATCTGATGGAAATTAGAGAATTTCTTCTTTGCAAATGTCTTGCCTAGACACATGTATAATTTTAGATGTAATTTCAGGGACTTGGCTCTTCTACACACCTTCATGCTGAGGGGCCTTTGCCAAATAGTAGTCAGATGATATCTCACCATACTAATCAGGATAATTGGAGGAAAATTTATTAACAAAGTACATTAGATTCTACAGCCTGATGTAATAAATTTCTATAAATTTGGTGGATCAGAACAAAAATATATTCCCAGTTCTGGAGACTAGAAGTCTGAAATCAGTGTCGTTGCACTGAAATGGAGATGTTGCAGGGCCACACTCTCTTTGGGGGACAATCTGTTCCTTACTCATTCAACTTCTGGTAGCTGCTGCCATTCCTTGATCTATGGCTGCATCACTTTAGTTTCTTCAAGGTTATTTTGACTCCTGCTTTGCATCTCTGTTGTTTCCTCTGTTTGATTCCTGCTTTACATCTCTGTTTGTGTCTTCTGTTTGTTATAAGGATATTGTGGCTACATTTAGGGCTACAGGGACAAACCAAGATAATCTTTCTACCTCAAAATCCTTTTTGTATATGGTGCCTTCACACTTAAGTGCATTCAAGGTTTTTAAAAATTTTATTTAATTTTGAGACAGGGTCTCTCTAAGTTGTGAAATATCCCAGACTGGACACAAGTTTCAGTCCTTGTAACTCAGAATTCTGGGAGTACAGGTGTGCACCACCATACCTGGATCAAAATCTTTAATTTAATCACTGCTGTGGTTACTTTTTTCCTTATAAGGTAAATTGTACAGAATCTAGGAATATCTTTGGGTGGCCATTATTCACCCTACACCACTAAGAGACTATAAAATAAGCAAGATTTAGTAGGCAATCCAAATGAGGCAGTTATCTAGGAACAGAAGTTGAGAGGAATGATATTACCATGAGCTCGAGGCAACTCTGGAAGGAGCCTGAGGAATAAATATGCTGACCACACTCTCTTCCTTCCATCTAATCTGCTTTCCACCTGTAGCACCTAACAGGGAGCCAGAGGGCACAGGTACCTATTGATGGAATGCATGACAGTTAATCTTTCAGGGCAGACAGCAGAGTAGACAAGAGTGGAGAGTAGCTCAGGAGAGGAAAATGTAAGATTCTCAGCATTCAGTAATTATCTCACAGCATCATGCATGGAAAAAATTCAGGCAATTTCTTTCTCTGCAGAAGTTTTAGCTTTATTGTCTTTGTACTTGAAGAACTATGCATCTTGCTCTGTGTTGCACCTTGAGATAAATAAGATACAGATAGGGCAGCCAGAAGAGAGGCACTTTTGTCTATTTTGTCTACCAGTATTGTGGTAGCTCTAGAACAGTTCTTGGCATATAGTACAGTGTCTATAAATATTTGTTAAAGAAATACATATTGGTTACTTGTTATGGTATAGATCTGAGATATCCCCCCAATTTCTCGTGTTCAGAGGTGACACTCTTGGAAGATGATTGGGTCACAGGGTTTGATCCACTAATGCATCACAGCTAAATGTGCTGTTAGGAGGTGTGCCCTGGTTAGAAGAAACAGATCACTGGGGTTTGATGTGGAAGGGTGACCCTGTGCCCTCCCTCCTATGTCTGCTTCCTAATTGCCTTGGGGTGAGAAGCTTTCCTCTGGCATTCCTTTTACTATGCTATTTCTATCCTGGAGACAACTAAAAATTTACTAAATCTTCTGAGAACCATGAGCCAAAATAAACCTGTCTTCCTTTAAGTTGCAGGTGTTTGGTATTTGTCCACTGACAGGAAAGTGACAAATATACCTTCATGCCATTTCACAGACCCTGTAAGTTATTTATGTCTGCTTCTGTCTCCTTTGCCCCACGAAAGTGAATTATTCCACAAGACTTTCTGTTCTATGCTTTCAGGATACTGTACTTTGGTAAAGGCACAACCGCTTCCACCCTCCTTCCTCCAGCAAGACTGGTTCTTTAAATTCAATGAGCATAATTGCCCAATTCAGACAGATATACATTCTTGGGAATTTTTGCACAACTAGAATTAATTCCTTTAAAGGCACCTTTTGAAGGAAACAGAGAGGGACTACCCTCATATGAGGGCTTGGTAACTGTCTTCCCCTGGGAGTTTCTGCAAAGGAGTCTGGGCATTGAGTTGTTTCAACCTATAGGAAGAGGGCTGCTGAGGGAAATTCCCTAGGTATCAAAGGCCAGAAACAGTCTGAGGAAGCTTCCTAAGGGACAGTGTTGCAGGACTTCACCATAGTAGGTCAAAAGAGGTACTCACCTCTTTAAGTCAGGATGAAGCTCTGAAGACAGCTGTGGGGCTGGGAGAAAGGATGGGTGCCACAGGGTCTCTGTGATGCTCCAAATCCCAACTGATACTGGAAGATCAGAGGTCAGCTGCATCCATAAACCACTCAGGGTTCCCAGAGGCTCTGACTCTTTCAGGTTGGAAGAGGGAGAAGCCCTTTCAATAACCCTACTGCCTTCACACCAATATTATGACCTCCAGACTATCAACTTTGTATCCTGAATTTTTCTACTTCTTCAGACTCTCATACATATTTTTTAGTCTCCAGCTGTTGTCTAATTTTTGAAATACTGTCGATTGTTTTATGCTATTTCACATTTGTGTATTGTGTTGCCTACCAGTTACGTCACAAACAGGGTACCTAGTGATCTATTTAGGATGATGATGCTATAGTATGGATCTTAACTGACCCTAAAATCTCAGCAGTGAGGGCTTGGTCCTCATCTTGCCATTATTGGTAGATGGTGGAACATTTAAGAGGTGGGATATACTGAGAGGTCTTCAGATCACTGGAGGCATGACCTTGAGGGGTTTAGTGGGATCCCAGCCTCTTCCTCATCCTTTCTTTTTGCTCCTAGACATGAGGTGCATAGTTCTGCTCTATCTCATGCTCTGCCGTGATATATAGGCTCCCTTGCCATAGGTATAAAAACAATAAACTTAACAGACTAGGGACTGAAATCTCCAAAATTGTGAACCAAAAGAAACCTTTTCTGTTGGTTATCTCAAGTACTTGTTCTAGTAATAGCAAGCTACTACAGACTGACATCCAGTTCATATGGAGAGTTTCATTCTATTTCTTGATCAAAAAATTTTTTTGGAGACAGGGTCTTACTTTGTAGTTCAGGCTGGCCTGGACTCACTATTTAGCCCAAGCTGGCCTTGAAATAGTGGTGATTCTCTTGCCTCAGCTTCCCGAATGCTGGCATTGCAGGTGTGTGCCACCACACCAAGCTCTCTTGATCAAAATTAATGAATTTCTATCTTCACGTTTTTCTAAGTAATACTGTATGGCAACACACACAATCATCTGAAATTCACTCAACACTGCAATTTACCCTGTCCTTGAACATCTCTAAGGCTAGTCACCTGCTCTTGAGTCTTAATAATCTCCATGACCCCACCCCCACCTTATTTTACTTCTGACCCTCACCTAAATGCCTGCCACAAACTGCTCCTGAATGAGTTAGGGCACAAGCAGTGAATTGATTGCCAGACCCAAAATTCTGTAGGGGGGAATATAGCCATCATTCCAAGAGTGGCAGCTTAGTGAGGCTCATAGATGTAGATTTTTGTACCATATTTTTGAAGGACAAAAGGATAGTTTTAGTAGTAAATGAAATAATTTGTAAACTTAAAAGCATGTTTCCTTCAAATAGGACAAAGGTCAAGAAAAATCAGGGAAGAGTCCTTAAATATTCCTTAAATAGAAAAGTAGTCTTTAGATAAATCCAGAATGATAAATGTTACCCAGAGGTTAACCTAATTACTCTTCCAGCCTGTCCTTGACATCATTCTCTGCTCAATGTTGCCCTTGATTCAAGAAGACTTGCATATCTCATTTGGTACTCAGCATATCAAAACATGTATAAATTGCTAAACTTGAATTAACCCTCATAATTCTGGTGCTTTATGAAGTCATTAATTATTATAAAAATACGAAGAAAGTTTCCTTTCTCCAGAAAAATGCATATAGCTTCACATGCATAAAAATTTGCATAGTATTTTAAACTTTAGTTACCTAAGGACTCAATATGTAGAAGTTACATATTAAATATCTTAACAACTCTTGATAACTGTCCTAGGAAAGCACTCTCCTTATAGGACATTCTCTAAGTCACCTTCTTGCTCTAGAATTTTATTTCTGAATTTGCTCTCTTTTGCTGAATGTTTCTGTATCTCTTATCTCTGTGGTCATTTAGAGACTCTCCCCTAGGTAATCTGCAGTGGAAATATGAAATATGTAGACCACACTTAACTGACCTTTTCTTACTATGCCCTCTCACTACAGAGGGACATTAGATATATCCACATGAAACAAAATTTGCACAAGTGAGAAAATTAAACCAGTTCATGGTCATATTTGTGCTGCTGCTGAGCAGTTCAAACCTGGTGAATTTAGTTTTAGGCTTCTCTCTAGTCTCATGTGTCGATGCATACAGGTCACTACCATCACTACTGTGTTTTGAGCTACTCTTATTTGAAACTCATTAATGGTGTTGTATGCACTCCACTAACATAGGTAAAAGAGTAATTATACTCATGTTATAACTTTGACAGCTGGAATATTAATTATATAGTGAGTTTTCCAACAATGCTCCACAAATCGGTGGTGGATAAGATTCAGCACCAGAATTCACATGCCAGAATCTCTGGCATGAGAATTATCACATTTTTCACCAGTATTGACTAGCTGTGATTTGAGTCTCATGAGTCCTTGCCAAATAGTCCAACTCAGTCCCCAAGGGCACCACAATTCCACACCATCATTTCAGTAATGGCTTCATATTGTGGTGTCTAAAGTCAGACTCAGGGTTTGCTCCTTTACTTCTGCTGGGCAGTTATGCAATCACACAAGTTTTAAATTCCTTTAGTTTTCCTACACAATAAAATGATTATCTTCCTTTGGACCCTAGCAGCAGAGTTATGCTTATTAGTTTATACATCAGAGGGCACATCTTCATTGCTAATCTCTTCAATTCCATGGCTATTTTCATCTTCTGATTTCTTTTCTTTGGCAACTATTATACTTCATATACATGAATTTTGCATGCAATGTACATTCATTTGTATATGTGTTTTTGACATATGTAAGTTATCTTATTGTGTTCAAGTTAATACTAGATGCAATCATTGGCAATGCTCACATTTAGTAATTGAGCACAGTGAAGTTTCTTGTTCAGAGCTTGTCACTGTATAACAGTGGGTTGGGTGTCTCTCCTCCATGCAATGCTTCAGTAACCTAGACTGAACCTAGGCTCCACCTGTGGCTTCACCATCCAATGCAATGGCTCCCAAGGTCACTCTGAGGGTTGCTCCATTCAGATGATTGGGAGGGGAAAAGAGATTGGAGCACTGCCAAGTGCAGATAAATTTTCTTTCTTTTCGTCAGAATTTCAGCCATAAATCTTTGTAAAGGGGTGCAATTGGAAATTCTTCATTCCTTATGCATACCAAGTCACAAATTCCATGGAATGGGTTACCTTTGAAGTTCAAAGCTTCTTCAGAAAATACCCAGTAGCTGAACAAATAACTTTTACTCATGTCTAGTATGTATACATTAATTTATGTACCAGAGTCGCTTTGCATTCTCTTTGACAAGTCCTGTATTAAGCTCCTTTGAAGAACTCAAAGCAAAACATAACCAAACAAAAACCAAACCAAACCAAACCAAAGCAAAAAAAAAAAAAATTTTGTGGTTAAGTGCAGGAAAAAAGTACTTCCTGAGCTTGGAAGGGAGCCTAAATAATTTTGACAGAAGAGTCAGAGAAGTGTTCATACTTACTGCATTTACTTGAGAGAGGAAGAAGGGAATGGCATTGAAGAAAGAAAAACATCTGCAAGGTGAGGAGGTGTTAAAAAATGGAGCAAGTTAATGGACTGGCTACAGCATTTGGACCCGAGGATGCATGTTGAGGGTCTTTATGGCAAGTTCGCAGTCTGGATTTAATCCTGCTCTCCGAGTCTGTAATCAACCCCAGGGTTTAGGTACAGTTTTGCAGTTGAGTTGAACTGTGCATGTTTGAATTTTCTGGTTTGTAAAACTCCTTTGATGATTATTACTAATTTCACCTGGCATTGTCTTTGTGGAGTGTCTTAGTTACTTTTTACTCGTTGCCAAGACAAAATACCTGACGCCCAAAATTAAGGAAGGAAAGGTTTATTCTTACAGTTTCTTGGGAGTTTTGGTCCTACTTAGTTGGCTCCAAGTCAGCATAGCGTGGAGGGGCTGTCGTTCATGGTGGCTGCATGCTGCAAGGCATGCTGGAGAGAGAGAGAGACACAGAAGCAGAAGACCCGCCTTTCCTTACACTGTATCTCAGCTCCACCCCTGGGAGGGTGTAGCAGTCACATCATCAATCCTGGCGCTAGACAACAAACTTATCACAAGCGTCAGACTCAGCCCCATCAAAAGTACATGAGGACTTGGGGGTACATAGCATATCACCCAATACATGGAGTTTACACTAAGTAATAAAATATTCTCTTGTACAGTGTACACTGTATAGCACCAAGAATTATGATTATTTCTACCACTTATGCTTGCCATTTCTAGGAAATCTTAAATCCTTCACTGATCATTTAACAAATCATGTTTTCTTGTTCTTTCCTCTTTATGTCTTAGGTGTGTAACTGTTGTAATACACAACATGATGCAAACATCAAGTGCTCATCACTATACAACTTGATTAGTTAATTATACTTTCAGATGATTGGTAATGGCCACCTCAATATGTGAATGTAGTCATTGGAACTTAGTGATGAGTAAAAAGACAAAACAAAACCCTCAGCTAATTAATACATTACATTAGTATCAGGAACTCAATGGATGCATCATGATTTAGAGCCATAGTAGAGAGTACTCAGTCTTTATACACTTGTCAGTGAGAGCTGCAAGAGGCCTGAAAAAGATAAAGACAAGTGTAGGGAGAGAAAGTGAAAGATCTAGAAAAATGAGATGCTAGCAGAAAACAGGTCTCATCAGCTTTTCAGATTGGAGAAGTCAGAAGGCAAGTTTGAAAAAATTCATTAGTGCACTTTGGTTATGCAGAACAATAGGTTTCATCATGGCATTTTCAGGCAAGCATGTTGCTTACTTCAATTATATAGGTCCCTATCCCTTAACCCTTCCTAAACATCCCTTCCTGCATCCCTGTCCTGTTCCTCTTGTTTCCTTTTATCTTCCTTTTCCTTTCTCTAGATTTCACATATGAGGAAAAGCATAAGATACTTATTTTTTTTTTGAGTCTGTTACGATGATGATCTCTAGTTTCATCCATTTGCCCATTAATCACAAGATTTTAGTCTCCTTTATAGCTGAATAATACTGTGGAGTTGAGATACATACTACATTTTCCTTATCTATTTCACTCTTTGATGAGTACTGAGGCTGGTTCTTTATCTAGGCTACTGTGAATTGTACTGTAACAAACATGAATATATGGGTATTTCTGTAGTATGCTGGATTTAATTTTAGGAAATAAGTTTTCAAGTCCTACTTCTGATTAAAACTGGTCAAAGGACTAGAAACAAGCCCTGGACAGTTTGTGAGCATAAATTTTAATGCCAGGGAAGTTGCTAACGTGAGACTGTCCTCAGAGAGTGTTGGAGAAATAGGGTGATAGATAGACTTTTGTGACAGGACATGGAAAGAGTCTACTTGCCAGAATAAAAATGTTAGAAAGCAGCCCTAGTAGATTCTCAAATTGATGGACCTCCTGATAAATAACAGATTGGGTCACAGGACTGGCAGCAGAACCAAGCCTGTTGGGGGTGCTCAGGCTCCTTGTTCGTCAGAGCTGGAGGAAGCTGAGTAACCACG
>RJWM01032875.1:0-21085 GCA_004363535.1 Dasyprocta punctata | reverse complement strand
CCGGGAGTTTGGCTCAGTGGCTTAAGCGCCTGTCTGGCAGGTGCGAGGTTGTGAGTTCGATCCCCAGTGCCGCAAAAAAAAAAAAAAAAAAAAGATAATAGGAAATTAATAATGGCTACCACCTTCAGAAGGAGATTCCCCATATGTGCTACACTGTGTATTGTTATCCTCGGAATAGATGATCAAACTACCAGCTTTAGGCCTGCAAAGTCAGTGAAACACTAAACACTACAAGCATTAGATTGTATTTTACCTCAATAGCTACCATCACAGCCTGTGTTTCTCCAGATCAGTTGGTCACTTGGCAGGGGGTGGGAAATAGGACCTTGGCTCTTCTTGTCTCCCAGCCCATGCTCCAGAAAGGGTTGGCACCTGGATCTCCCGCCACTGGCCCACGCATGGTACCGACTCACAGCGAGGGCTTGGCTTCTTGTTGGCTTCTTTTTCTCCTCCCCCTCAGTCCACGGATGGCACCAACTCATGGGAAAAGGCTGGCATTTGGACCTCCCCACACTGGCCCATGCATGGTGCCCTATGATCCTGTTTTTGAGTTGAGGAGTCTGATGTCCAGAGAGGTGATGTGAGTTGCCCAAGGTAACACAGCTGATGAGTGATAGAATTAAGTAAGAGCTGAACCCAGGCAGAAAACTGGTATATTCATGTGCTTCACTGCTCTGCTGCCTCCAGTGAATGGATGACCTGGGTTTGTGTTGGGGACAGCTCAGCCATCCTATGTTAATCCTTTCCTTTACCCTGAGTTTACTGAAGCCCTTCCTGAGGGCCCCCAGCTCAAAGCCTGCCTTCTGAGGCCTCTTGACTTCTGTCAGTTACCTGAGTTAAGCCTGCCCAGGAATCAGGGGTTGCTGGAGACCTTATTTGTCTGAAGGTCGAGCCTGGGACCTGGGATGGTAGCTGGATGACACACAGTTACCCAAGAGGTTCCTCTGCCATGGTTCTGAGCTCCAGTGTTAATGAGGGGAGTTCATGGAGCAGCAAGTTATCAGCTTTACCCAGGCATCCAGACTGGAGGGCAGGTAAGGGAAGGGACCTCAGTTGTCTTCTGGGATGTTCTCATCCTGCCTAGCTGGGGGAAAGAGCTGGAGCAGAGCAAGGCAGAGAAGGTTATGGTCCTGCCTTACTAGTCCCTCCTCGATGCCAGCCCTGTGCAGGAGATAAGAGCTGGGCTTGGTTCCAGGCTGGTCGTTAGGCAACCAGGTGGCTTTGCTCAGACAGTGTCCTCCCAAGCCTGCTTCCTCATCCACAGACTGAGGCAATGATAGAACATCCTCATGGACCTATAGCACACTGGAGGGGATTTACACAGGGCTTGACAGACAGCAAGTGCTCTGTAACTGATCACTGTCCTTACTTAGATTAATCATTCAGCTCTAGTAGACACAGCCAAGTTTCATGGTTAAGTGACTTCCCTCCTAACAGCACACCTCCTGGTCCACTTCCCAGAGCCTAAATACTTCTACAATTGCATGACCTTGGATACAGTATTTCTCCTCTCTGAGCCTCAGTTTTTCTATCCATAAAATGGGGCTGTCACACCTGCTTCAGAGGAATGCATGGGGTTTAAATGAGGTAATATAAAAGTCCCTTGTCACCACTCTGCATATCAGTTTCCTAATTCGTAAGTACCTGCTTCCTAGTGTTTTCTGGATTAAGAGGAGCAGTCACAGCACCCATCGAGCACACTGCTTGGCACACGACAAGAGCTCACTAAACTTGCTTGAAAACCAGCTCAGCCAGAGATACTGTTTCAGAGATGGAAGCTGTTATAGTCAGCAAATTGCAATGAGAACAAGGCAATACAGGACATATAATTTATAGTATTATTTTATGATAGTCACCCAGAGTCAAATACAAGAAGTGCAGGAAATCTGTCCACACACCAAAGACCTAGAGAATCCAGTCGAGGGCCTGGAGCCCTGCATGAGTTCAGCTGAAGACCTAGAGCCCATGACAATGCCTCCCACGAGTCCAACTGGAGGCCTAGAGCCCATGACAATGATTTCTGCAATGTTTCGTGGATCTGCACTGGGAAGACCCCAAGGTCAGTGGTGGAAGCTAGAAAGTCTGTGCCAGGGGGATGAAGGATCTGTGCCAGTAGGTGAAGGCTCTGCACTGGAGCCAGGAAATAAAAAAGAACCAGAGCTCCCCTGAGAAGTACTACAGCCATCCTCAGTGACAATGAGGTCCTGAGCTCTTCTGATGATAATAGCCAAGTTTATATCAGGAAGCCAGTGTGACAAGCTTCTCCTGGAGATTGAGCAGTACACCATCTTCCCCTCTGGAGCCAGGAAGCAATGCTCAAAGTATAGACCAGAGCTCCCCCAAGGTGAACCGCAGTTATTCTCAGCAACAGCAAGGTCCCAAGCTCCTCTGACAATGAGAACAGCCAAGTTCATATCAGGAAAGAAGCTTGACAAGCTCCTCCAGGGGAACCCACGGCAACAGCACCAAACAACAACTCTTCCTCTCCAGGTCTCCTTTTTATGCTGGCAACAATCCTCAGGTGGGACATCTACACTCAGTACCATGCTGATTCAGTTCAGCTGGTGTTTAAGTTGACCATCAGTTTTCAATCCGCCACAGAAGCCAAATCTAAGCCAGCTTCAGGTTGTTAGAGGTTTTTTTTTTTTTTTTTTTTTTTTTTTGTACTAGGCATTGAACTCAGGACCTTGCGCTTGCCAGGCAGGTGCTGTGCCACTGAACTATTTCCCTGGCCCAGGTTGTTAGTTTTTATTCACTACAATATATTTCATTATATGGAATATCTATTCCAATAATGGCCTTGTTTGTTTTCATTTCCTGTACCCTGTCTGTTCTAAATGAGAATTTTCTGTGCCAATTTTTCTATACACATGGGTAATGGAAACTTAAGTTAATTGTGTCTATTTTCTGTCTGTCTGTCTGTCTATCTGAGATGGGGTCTCACTATGTTGTCCAGCATGGCCTTGAACTCTTGGGCTCAAGTGATCCTCATGCCTCAGCCTGCCAAGTAGCCACTACCCCTAGTAGATTTTTCTGTAATTTTTTTTTTTGTGTGTGTGGCACCGGGGATTGAACTCACAACCTCGCACCTGCCAGGGCAGGTGCTTAAGCCACTGAGCCAAACTCCCAGCCCTGGTTTTTTGAGGCAGGGTCGCACTATGTAGCTCAGGTCAGCCTTGCGCCACGTTGTAGCCCAAGCCTGCCTCGAACTCACAACGCTCCTCCTACCTCAGCCTGCTGAGTGCTGGGATTAAAGGAGTGCGCCACCACGCCCGGCTCTTTTTATAATTCTTATGGGTTTCTCTGAACTTGTTGAAGGAGAAATGGATTTCATGCTATTACACTATAAGTTTCATTAACATAGAGGCTGAAATACACATTCCTCTGTTACTTTGCAGTACCTTCATGACTATTTCATTTAATCCTCCTAACAACCCTGTCAGGTTGGTGGTATTATCTTCATGGCTGTATTAGTCACCTTGTCATTGCTACGACCAAATACCTGACATAAGCAGTTTAAAGGAAGAAGGGTTAATTTTGGCTCATGCTTTCAGAGTTTTCAGGCCACTGCTGTGGGCCTGAGGTGAGGCATCATGGTAGAAGGGCAGCTGTTCATTTCACGGTGGCCAGGAAGCAGACAGTGAGTGAAAGAGCCAGAGAGAAAGGTGCTGGGGACAAGACAGAGTTCCCAGGCCAACCCCCACCCACTCACTCCCTTCAACTAGGTCCTGCCCCTGTTTCCATCTCCTGCCAATATTGCCATCAAATTTTGATTCCATCAATGGATTAATCACTGATGGAGTTAGAGACCTCACGATCCAATCATCTTCTGGAAAGCCCCACTTCTGAACACATGATTTTTGGGGGGATAGTTCAGATCTGAAACATACCCATTGCACAGATATAAAACTGAGGCCCAGAGAGAGCAAGGAGACTTGCCCAGACCAAAGCAGCTTCTCCCCTGGAGTTTTCTGGGGGCAAAGCAGTGTCCCCTTGTAGCTCTCCATCCATCCCTCCATCTGTCTTGCCCTGAGCTCCCAGGACAGGATGAGTGTGTCTCCCGGTTCCTCACGTGTCAGGTCTTTGCACACTAGCGGAAGGGGCAATCCATGACACTGTGATCCAGTATTTACCAAGGGCCTGCTGTGCACGAATTCCTCACTCTCCAGCGGCTGCCACTTCTGGGGAAGACCTTACACTGAGGAATGAGTGTTTTAACAGATCCCGACCACTCCACTGGCCAGAAGGCTGTCTGAGGAGAGGGCTTTCCACTGGAACTTGTATAAACCAGGGTGCCCAGTGTTGGGTGCAGCCTTCTGGGCAGCGAAATTAAGTGGCGAAAAGGTCGCACTTGAACCACAGTATGAGGATGGGGTGCTGAGTGCTGGGCTGAGCCCGGGGCTCTAGAAAGGACATTCGTCCAGTCTCCTGCCACAACTGTTCCCCACCATCCCGAGGTCGGCCAGAAACTGAAATGTGAGGTTCCCACCATCCGGAAGCGGGGAAAGCTCGTCCGGAGCCTCCGCAGCCCCCTACAGAGCCGAGGAACTTGGACCAGGTTTCTGCTCTCACAGCCGCAGGAGGTCCGGAGGTGCAGGCGGGGCCGGCGAGTGAACCCTTCATCCTGCGGGACGGCGCGTGCTTGGGGCCAGGCCAGGTGCCTCGCTGGGCGCAGGGTGCGGGGTGCGGGGTGCGAGCTGGCACTGCCGGCGGAGGCGGCCTCGGTCCTGGGCCCTCCCCGGCTCGGGGCGGGGCTGTCGCCCGGCCACCCCTTTATCTGCGGCCAGGAGGCCCCAGACGCCACAGCTGGCTCCCAGCGGTGTCTGAGGCGCAGGTGAGCCGGCTTGCGGCTTGCGGAGCGGGAGGCTGGAGGCGGGCTGGGGGCAGAGGGGCCCTCCCGGGGCGCGGCGGGGGTCCCGGCTCCGCTTGCTCGTGGTGCCGTGGGGCGGAAGTGGGGCGAGGCCTAGGACAGGCAGCGTAGCCCACCCAGGGAGCAGGATGGAGAATTAGCTCGGAGTGGGAGGTAAGGGAGGGCAGAGCTGAGATCATCTGGGGATGAGTGGGAGGAGGAAGGCGGTGAGGGAAGGGGAAACTTCCTCCCCCGCAGGGAGCATGAGGCTGTGTTTGGAGGAGGAGAAGGAGGAAGGGCAAAGTGAGGGATGGAGGAGGGAAGAACATCCGTGAGCAAGTGGACTGGGGAGCTGGTCTAGAGGAATGGGGGTCCTAGAGGTCCATAGGCAGGAGATTCTTCTTCCTGAGGAGGAGATCTAGGTGACATTGGGCCAAGAACAGAGTGAGTGGGCCCAGCTGGGGAACCAACACCAAGGAAATAGCCTGCTGAGAGCCCAGGAGGAGTTGTCACGCCGGGCTCCTGCGGCTTTCCTGGGATGGGGGTGACTCATCTGGCGTAGAAAGAACTTGATTTCCTCAGAGTGAGGGAAGGGCAGAAGGGGCCCCACAAGCATCTCCAGCACTGGCGACAAGCCTGTGGGCTTGAAGACCCCTGATAACTTTCCTGGGGAGCACCTGGAGCCTGTGGGGCTACCTCAGGCCAAGGCCTAGGATGTGATAGGTTTTCAGAGCCTGGCTACACCTGTTGGAGCACCCAGAACTCCATCTTGGAGCTCCTGTCCTGGAGGGCCCAGCCTCTTATGGGGCTTGTGCTGCCTTGGGGGAGGCTGCCCTTCTCTGGCCTCTGTTCACCTGCCCAGAGGGCCCTTGCTGGTCAGCCGTGCAACTCAGGTCCCGTGCTCTGTGTTCTGTGCTGGGTGACTGTGGCCAGGTTGCCAAACATCTCTGGTCTGGTTTTCCCTGCATGGTCCCCCTTTCAGAGCAGTGGTGAGTCTGAGCTCTGCGGAAGAATTTCCTTAAGAATAACTTTTTTTCATTCTGATGACATTGCGGAGTACAAATGGAGAACTAAAGTGCACTTACAAACAAACAAAACGGTTTCTGTTCAGGCTTGGGAGACGTGGAGGGGCTTTTTCTTAAGACAAAAGCTGGCCTAGCTGGGGAATTGGTTTGCCATGAGGAAGGTGACCCAGTTGCTGAAAGATGGGGAGGCCAGCCAGGGAGGAACATTCTGCTTGTCCAATCTGTGTCCCCTGCTGGATGCCCAGGAGTTGACTCCACGGGTGTGGGGTGGTGGTGAAGAGCAGCAGCTGTTTTCAGAGTCAGACGGACCATCCTGACTCCAGGGCAGGGGGCACAGCTTAGCCTTGACTTTGAAAGTTGTGAGGGAGAGGGGACATGTGTGTGAATGTTCTCAGGAATCCACAAGCCACTAGTAGATTCATGTTTGCGTCTGATAGTAATAGTTCAGGGCCTGCCATACTGTGTCATCCTCATCAGGACCTTTGAGGAGGGTTTGCTTCTGACAGCCCCAATATTAACACTGGCCTAGCCTTAAAGTTATTATTGTTTTGTTTCTGTTTTTTGAGACCGGGCCTTGCTATGTTGCCTAGGCTGGCCTTGCATTACTGGGCTCTAGTGATCCTTCTGCTTCAGCCTCCTGAGTAGTTGGGACATAGGCATGCACCATGGTCCCTGGTTTTATTATTTTTAATGGTACATAAAAACATAAAAATTATGCATATTAATGGGATACTGTGTAATGTCCATACATTTAACTTTGTGTGTGTGTATGTGTGTGTGCATGTGCATGTGCACCTTATTATTTTTTTTTTTTTGGTACCGGGGATCAAGCTCATGACCTCACACTTGCCAGGCAAGTTCTTGTGCCACTGAGCAAAATTCCCAGCCCATGCCTTATTATTATTTTTTTATTATTTTATTTTATTTTATTTATTTTAGTGGCATTGGGGATTGAACTCGCAGACCTCACGCTTGCCAGACAGGTGCTTAAGCCACTGAGCCAAACTCCCGGTCCTAGTTTTTTGAGGCAGTGTCACACTATGTAGCTTAGGCCGGCCTTGCGCTCGCGTTGTAGCCCAAGCCAGCCTCGAACTCATAGTGCTCCACCTACCTCAGCCTCCCCAGTGCTGTGATTAAAGGTGTGTGCCACCACACCCAGCTTATGCCTTATTATTTTTATCTAATGGGTTAGACTTTGTCCTGCCTGGCATGATAGAATCTTTAAGAGAAAAATGCTGATCAGAGCCCAGAAAAACAACGACTATTTTTCATGCCAGGAAGGAGACAAAAGAAGAAGTGGAATTATAACCAAATAATGCTGTTAATAGAGGTTATTTAGATAAGGTATGAACTCCAGAAGGCAGAGTATTCATACCACAGTTTTTGCTAGTGGCCCTGAGGTCTTGCCATTAAGTATTAGCTTGCTGGGTTTAGTTTTCCTAGGGCAGTGTTTTAAACTTCTCTGTCCACTGTTGAAGCTCTTGTTCCTGGAGCATAGTAGGGTTAAGATAATTATTGTTGGAATGTCATAGAGCTTCAAGGGCCGTTAGCAGTCACTGGTGAAATCACTGTCCCTTGACATTTGAAGAAAGAAGATCAGCAGGGGGAAGGGACTTGTCTAGGCTCACCCGGGGACTGAGTGACTGAGCCAGGAGGAACCCAACAAAAAGAGTGGAGCCAACTCTATGCCAGCCAGCTCTAAGCATTCTAAGTTTTGTTTTCACAAGAGCCCAAGAGGTAGCTGTTTTTATCCTCTGATTATAACTGAGGAATCAAGCTCAGAGAGGTTAAAGAGCTTTCACACAATTACCCAGCAGGGAAGGAAGGAGCTCCTCTGACCAGAGCCCTCGAGGTCTTCATCTTGAGGTCTGGCCAGACTGAAAGCCTTGTAGACCTCCTTTAAAATATGCCCATGTCACCAATCATTTGAGGGTTCTTTTGCTCGAATCAAATGGAAATCTTAAACTGGCAAAGTGCATTTTTGCTAGTGGCCCTGATGACACCAGTCGACACCAGTTAATGCCAGATGCCACCAGTCGACGTTGCCAGCAGCTGGTCTCTGCTATAGATCTTCACTGGCTGCTGTTCTCTGGAGCTCTCCAAGGGTAACAACCCCACGTGTTTATTACTCTTTCGTTTAAAGTAACTGCTGTGTCCTCACTACTCATGATAAGAATCCAGAGTAGATTTACAGGATCTTTCAAGCCCACACTGCCCAAGAAAAAAATCACGAGCAGATTTATAGGCCCACCAGAACAAGGCTTTATTTGAACCCATGCTACAGCACAGGCAATCAGTACAATAGAGGGGGCCCTCCCAGACTCACTCCAGGACTGTGGGAGGAACACTGCTCATGTGGCCCCAGAAGGCCTATAACTGGTGTAAACTTGAGCCTACTGATTGATCCAAACTGGTCTGAACCCAGGTCTTCTAATCTGGCCTATTGAATGGTCCAAATTCAATCCTGCTGCTTGGTTTAAACCTGAGCCTGCTGCAGTCAGGGTGGACATCTTCTGGAGTGGGTGCTGCAGCTGTCATGATGGCACCTGAGCACAGCATCAGGAGACTTGGGCTGTTTGATTGATAACTGTCCCACCTCCATGAAAAATGGTGGGGTTGAGACTGAGGAACCTTCAGAGGGGCTGGGTACATTAATCACAGCTTACTGAAGATTGAGGAGGTTGGAGATGTTAATAATGGGCCCGGACCCCTCACAAATTGCTGCTATGTTATGGAGGTTTTCGTTGCCATTTTTCCAGAGCATTAGGAGTGAGGGAGGGGCACCATGAATGACAGCAAGGCCCGGAGAGAGCCCAGTAGGTGGCAGGGAGACTCCAAAGCAAGCTCTCTCAGTCCCTCTTCAGGACTGTGAGGGAGTGGAGGGAAGTTGGGAAGCGAGGCAGTGGGCCATGGCAGCCCTTGGGCAAGCCATGTGCTCCTCCAGCCTTTGCAAGATGAGGCAGAGTTAGGTGCTTCTTGTCCATCTCCCCCAGGCCCGGCCACATGCATTTGCCTGCTGACATGGTTTATCTTCTGTGTCCTCACGCCCTGGGACAGGGCTTCTAGGGTTGCAGGAGTCAGGGCCCTTCCCCTGGGTTGTCACTTCCCAGCCACTTCCCTTGCATCTGTGAGCAAGTGCCAGTTTTCAGGCCTCTGTGAATCCAGAGGAGTTCCTCTGAATGGGCTTTTCTGGGAACAACTTAATTATTAAATAAGGTCAGTGTCCTCAGAGGTCCAAACTCCAGTCAAATTTCCCTGGTCCCTAAATACACGTCAGGGATAAAGTAAATGTTTAAGGAGATGCCGTAGCCAATCCAGTGGCACTAGCTCTTGAGGGTTAAAGGAGGACTGAGATTTTTGGAGAACCCTAAAGAAATCTCTTAGGTTGGGGATATTTCATATATTATTATTAGTATTCATAATAGTAATGGCAATCATATGTTGAGTTGCTAAACTGTGCTTAAACTTAGTTCTAGTAAATTTAATTTTTGCAGCAATCTAAGAGGTGGATGATATTGAAATTCCCATAAGGAAGCTAAGGATTAGAGAAGGTGAATCACTTGTCTAAGGTCGCACAGTGCTGTTATGAAATCTGGTACTAAATCTGATCATCTAAACCTGAAGTTCATCTCCTTCCCCGGCTTTTATATATCAGCTTTCTCCTTTATTCTTATCTTCCTTCCATTCTGATTCCCTCTAAGTAGGGGATATAAATCATCCAAGTTTACCTGACATCCACCAACCAGGCCCTGAATACTTGTTCCCAGCCCAGTTTTGCTCTTTCCTTACTGTGTGATCTCAGCTAAGTGACTTTTCAGCCAGCCCATGGCTTTTCTGCATGTCTCATGAGAAGTTAATGGTGACCTGAGGCCTGGCTAGAAGGCCGCTGTGGGGGAATCCTGAAGGGAGGGAAGAGGTTTGAGAGGTAAGGTTAGCCCCACCCTCTGGTGACATCATGTAAAACATTGCTATCCCTAAAAGCCCCACTCTAGTGCCCTTCACCTGTGGAAGTGCCACCCAGTGCTTGGGATCTGGTGACTTTGTCCAGGTCTATGGCAGAATTCATCAGCCTCCAGGTTTAAGAGAAACACCCTCAGGTATGCAGAGCAGCCTGGGAGGCCTGGAGGGGCCTGTGAAGGTGTAGTACACTGGGCTGAGCTGTCTGGAAAGGGCAGGGCCTAGCAGCTCGGTGGGCAGGCTGTTCAGGATGCCAGGATAGTCGCTGCCGGGGACCTGCCCACTTCCTCCTAGCTCAGTCCTGATCCCTGCTCCTGCTCCCTCCTTTCATTCAGGACCTCTTTCCATGAATTGAGGAAATAGGAACTAATTTTGAAAATAGATCTATTTAGATGGAATAGAGTCTCCAGTCTAAAGGAAATTGGGCTGGGAATGGTGGCACATGTCTGTAATCCCAGCATTTGAGAGGGTGAGGCAGGAGGATTACCATGAGTTCAAGGTCAGCCTGGGCTACAAAGTGAGTTCAAGACCAGCCTAAACTGCATAGTGAAACCCTGCCTCAAAAAGAAAAAAAAAAAAAAAAAAGAAGAAGTAGGGCAGTAGGACCTCTGTCAGCCTGATATATTGCTTCTGGGTCTGTCTTTGAGGCCTACTATCTCGGTGGTAAGGAGTGTGAGTCCTGCAGAGGTGGCCATGACCTGGGGCTTCCCTAGTGCACAGCAAGGGCGGAACTGGACCTGAGAGAGTCTGAGCTGCTGGAACCCAAGAGAAATAGTTTATAGGAGAGGACCTGGCTGCCAGCTTCAGATCAGTGTTTTCCAAAGCCGTCTCATGGGATGCAGGAGGCAGGGCAGCAGCAGAGTGGCTGAGCATCCACGTTCTGCGGCAGAGCTGGGTCTAAATCTGGTTCCAGCACATGCTCTCTTTCTCTCTCTCTGACCTTGGATAAAAAGGTTTTTTTTTTTTTTTTTTTTCTTCTCTGCAACAAAATAGGCACAATAATGCCTGCCCCACAGAGAGGTTTTGAAAACTGCAAAAAGGCTATAAAAAAATGAGCATATCTGGGTGTGGTTATACATGCCTGTAGTCCTAGAACTCAGAGAGGCTGAGGCAGGATTGCAAGTTTGAGTCCAGTGACTTAGTGACTTAGACCCTGTCTCAAGGTAAAAAATAAAATAGAGCAAGAGATGCCGCTCACTGGAAAGGCCCCACGTTCCATCCCAAGTACTGCAACAAGAAAAAAAAAAAAAGCCCACACACAAAAATAAACACTTAGCACATTTTGGCTGACTTTAAAATGCAGTTTTTACTGAGATACAAATTCTTGGTCATGTATGCTGAGCACACAAGCAGGTGCAACAAAGCTAAGTAAACTTTATTGCAGGAATTTCAGAGCCTTTAATGTGATGTTAAGCCTTGGGAATTTCCCAGAGTGGAATACAGAGCATAGGACTGGATTTAACAGATCACAGAGACCCAGTTACTAGGTGTCCACAGGGCACCATGAAGCCTCATACTTCCTGGTTTTTCTTTATGGCAGAATGAAAACTGTTCCAGATTGGATCACTCTGGGAAGGCCTCTCTGTCTCCAAGCTCTGATTCTCTCATAAAACAAGTCAGCTGCCTGAGATGCTTTCAGAGGTCTTCTTTGTCTCTGAGGTTCCAAATTAGGAAAACATGGTTATGGACCCAGGTGGAGGCCGGTCACTTGGGCTGGAGCTGTCATTCTGGGAGGGGAGAATGCCCGACCCTGGCTTCCCTACCAGTGAGGTGGCCAGGGAAGTTCTGTTGCTCAGGGCAGAAGTGACTCGATGACTTAGTCCATTCACAGGGGCTTCTTTCTAAACCTGCCCTGTGCCAGGCTCTCTGGAGTGACAGAAGTGGAAGAGTCTTCCAGGGCTCTGTGATAAGTGGCAACCCTTGCATAGTGGTGGGATGTTCGATTTAACTCCGGCCTCCCGACTCACTGGGCTAGGAGAGGCCAGACTAGAGCTGTCCTCATGCAGGAGCAGCTCGGACGCCAGTGAGGCCAGGGCTTAGCTCCATGCCACCTCTGGATAGCAAGTCCCTTCGTTGGCTTGGGCTGCGTATGAATGATTTAGTTGGCCCTGGGGTGATTGCAGTGCTGCTGGTGACAGGCTGTGGATTCTTTACCCTGTCCATATAGACGCTGGAGCAAAGGTGGCACCTGTAGCTGAAAATGGACAGAAAACCTAGATGCTGAGTCCAGAAAGGTAATAGGGGGAGGGGTTATTGGTACTGGGGCAGGGGCAAGATTATCAGGTAAGTTTTTCAGTAGATACTTGAGTTCATGTATTACGCAACAGGTACCAGGCAGGACAGTCTGTTGTTAGGTGACAACTGACAGCATTTGCCACCTTGTCTTGCAAAGGGCAGCTTAATGCAGTCAGTGATCAGGAGCACAGTTTGGGTTCAGCACATTTCTCTACTTCCTGGTCAGGTGGGTGGGCGAGGTACTTAACATCTCTGTGCCTCAGTTTCTTTATCCGGAAAGTGTGAACAACGATAGTATCTGTGTCACAGGATTGACATGAAGCTTATATGAGTCACTTACATATAACTAATGGGGGCTGATCAATCCCCCAATCACCTGGGCAAGCCTATGACAAAGCATAAAAAGAAACAGACGCAAAGGGGGTCCAGAGGGTCAGATCTCTTATCAGGCTAAGATCAGAAATCTCTGAACTCTTCATGCTTTATTGAATGCAGACAGCTTCTCCAGGGAGATCCTGAGAACAGAGGAGTGGGGGGCACTGACATGAGCAAGGTCTAGTAAGAAACCAAGCATTATTCCATTGATTAGTGGGAAACTTATTTTACCCTTGGATTCATATTTACTTCCATAGAATTTTGTACCAGAGTCTGAGTTCTCAGCTGAAACACTGTCTCGCCTTTTGAGACATCACAGCGTCCCGGGACATAGAGCCCCCTACTGAGACCAGCGGTCAGTGAGAGTTTTGTTACCTCTTGCCAACTGCCCACTCATCAGGCCAGGCACGATGTGGGCCTAGTACGGGTCCAGACTTTTAAGATAGAAAACCTGTTTATGGATTTGTAGCTCACTCAGTGTGGTCCCCATCAATAACGTGCTTAACGTGGTGCCTGGCAGAGATGCTGGTGAGCATTTGCTGCTGTTCGTTTGCCTGCCTCTGCTAGACCGTGGTGTTCCCGAGTGCAGGAATGGGCCCCTCTCCTGCTGCACCCTCTTGAATCAGGCACAGGCTCTGAGGCAAAGCTGGCTCACTCACTGCTCAGTGAACGAATGTATGAAAGGATGGGTTTTTTCTTTGCTTTTTTCTGCAGGGCTGGGGATGGATTCCAGGGACCTTGTTCACACCAGGCAAGTGCTCTACTGCTTTGAGCTAGCTCCTTAACCTGCTTTATTTTATTTTGAGACGGGGCCTTGCTAGGTTGTCCAGTTTGGCCTTGATCGTTAGTTCTCCTGCGTTGACTTCCCAGGTAGCCCGAGTACAGGAACGCGTGGAGGGCGCAGTGAGGAAGAGGAAGTTGGCCCAGGGTGTAACTTTGGGGTTCCATGGGAAATGAGGGTAGGTGCAGTCTTGAGGGCCTTGAGTTCTGTGATGAGGGGTAGATTCAATTTATTTGCAGCTGTGGGCAGTGGGATGAGGGGTTGCAAAGTGTGGGTGTGGCTGAGGGATGGAACTCTTACTATAGGGTTGGTTGGTACCTGGGGACTTTCAGGGAAAAAGTTGTTTTCTGAGCTGGGCCTTAAAGGATATGAAATGTGATCTGGCTATTACTACATTTTTCTTTCATTCAGCAAATACTGTGTGCTGGCTGCTTGCTAAGTACCAGGGTTCACAAAATAATGAGACACACTTCCTAATCTCATTAATAATTTTAATGGACATAAGGAGTTTTATACCAAAGGATGGTCTGATGGTAGCACTCAAGTAGAGAAGTTGGGGGTCAGGGAAATCATCTCAGAGGAAGTGGATTTTGAGTAATGAATAGGAGTTTTCTGGGTAGGCAAATGAGGAAAGCGTCTCAGGCAAAGGGAACATCTTGTGCAAAGCTACAAACACTTGAACATCCTCTCCTGTCCAGGCTCCACCCAGCAGCCCCAGGGCTTTGGTGAGGCTGTGACTGGATTAGAAGTGCATTGTGGTTGAGCAGTAAAGCTGCAGAAGGGAGCAGGGACCAGAATATATACAGTAACAAACTCAGCGGAAGCCCCTGACAACTCTGAAGAGGCCATGGATAGAGGCAGTGAGCTTGTTAGTAAGGTCATTGTCACCACCAGGTTAATAATGACGGTGGCAGAAACTTAGGGGATGTAAGAGCCTGTGCCCATGTCATGTGTTCAACATGGCAGGTTTGTACATTAAAAGAGATTACGGCTGGGGCTGCTGGGTGGAGCCTGGGCAGGAGAGGAAGTGGCAGAGGTAGGAGCCTTATGAATGAATGCAGTCCTCAGGTATTTACTGGTCGCCTACTGTGTGACATGCTAAGGGCCTAGAATACATCAGGAAACAAAGAGTGTTCTTGCTCTCGTTAGGCCAGAGCTGAGATCCTCTCTAGGACAATTCGTCCCTCCGTAAAATCAGCGTAAAGACAAGGGTATGGAGAGGAGGAAGTGAGACCGAAGCAGTGGGGCTCCCACTACTGCTGCCGGGGGCAAGGACACCAGGCGCTTATATTTGCTTTGGTCTCTTTCCCGGTCTTCCAGCCGTGGCCATGGCAGCAGCCCAGAAGTTTAGCCACCTACTGTCCAGCCTGTGGCACATTGGCCAGGAGTCTGTGCAGCCCGAGCCTGTTTTCACAGTGGACCGAGCCCAGGTGCCGCCCCTTTTCTGGAAGCCATACATCTACGCCGGCTACCGGCCGCTGCATCAGACCTGGAGCTTCTACTTCCGCACCCTGTTCCAGCAGCACAATGAAGCAGTGAACGTCTGGACCCACCTGCTGGCTGCCCTGGCGCTGCTGCTGCGGCTGGCTGTCTTTGTGGGGACTGTGGACTTCTGGGGAGACCCGCATGCCCTGCCCCTCTTCATCATTGTCCTTACTGCCTTTAGCTATCTCTCCTTCAGCTCCCTGGCGCACCTCCTGCAGGCCAAGTCCGAGTTCTGGCATTACAGCTTCTTCTTCTTGGACTATGTGGGTGTGGCCATGTACCAGTTTGGCAGTGCCCTGGTGCACTTCTACTACACCATTGAGCCTTCCTGGCATGCCCAGGTGCAGGCCATTTTCTTGCCCATGGCTGCTTTTCTTGCTTGGCTTTCCTGCACCGGTTCCTGCTACACCAAATACAGTCAGCAGCCAGGTTTGCTGGGCCGTGTTTGCCAGGAGGTGCCCCAGGTGCTGGCCTATGCACTGGACATCAGCCCTGTGGTGCACCGCATCCTGATGTCCCCTCACCCTGCCGAAGATGACCCAGCTCTTCTCTACCACAAGTGCCAAGTGGTTTTCTTTCTGCTGGCGGCTGCCTTCTTCTCTACCGTCATGCCTGAGCGCTGGTTCCCAGGCAGCTGCCACATCTTTGGGCAGGGCCATCAAGTTTTCCATGTCTTCCTGGTGCTGTGCACTCTGGCTCAGCTGGAAGCTGTGACACTGGATTACAAGGCCCGGCGGCCCATCTATGAGTCTCTGCACACCCGCTGGCCCCACAATTTTTCTGGCCTCTTTTTGCTCACTGTGGGCAGCAGTGTCCTCACTGCGTTCATTCTCAGCCAGCTGGTGTGGCACAGGCTCAATCAGAAGACCAAGTGAGGTGGGGTGGCAGCTGGTAGGGAGGGTGGTGTAGTAGGGGACAGGGTCCAGGCTTGGCTCCAGATGGGAACAAGGCTTGGAAGTTGTTTGTGTCTGACCTGCGCTGACTCCCTGCACATGGTTCAACTGCCAGGGTGGCGCTGGTCAGTCCTTTGACTTGGGGCCTGCCCAGCTCCTTTCCCCAGAAGAAAAGAGCTAAGGCTGTGGGCCACTGTGGCTTGTCCCTTTACTGCCTCTCCTGAGGGTGAGGGTCAGCTTGGGTCAGGACCCAGATTTGGGGCTTTCAGGTTGCTTGGATAAAAGGTGAAAAACATAGGTCAGAGTCAGATTTGAGCTGGAGGAAGGGGAGGCCTCAGCAGACCCCATGGCACTGGTGGAAGGGAAAGGGCAGGTCCAAATACCTATAGGTTCGTTGAGCCTGGATTGCCAAGCTCTCCAGAGAGCCCATACCAGACAATCCCATTCAGTACCCTGTCTCCCTAGTCACCACCCCTGACACTGAGACCCCCAGTCTCCTAGATCTGGTCTGTGTCCCACACAGCCGTTCCCAGATTCTTTCCCAGTTTGCTTGTCCATGATTCAACTACTTGTTCAGTGTTTCCTAGACTTCTGCTGAGAGGCAGCCATTGGCTGGGCCCTGTGGATCAATGCAGGATGACCAAGCCTTTAATACCAGAATGAAACTGTCAAAGGAAGTACTGGGATGGGAATAATCTGTGCTGCCTGGGGCTTGGGGCTGGGAAGAATGAATAGGAGTTTGCAGGCAGATGGGTGTGTCAGACAGGGCCTAGGGGAAACCTGTACAAAGGCCTGGAGGTACAGAAGTTCAGTGTGGCTGCAGCTAAGGGTTGGACTGGTCTGATATGTACTGGATACAATAAAGTGACTGTGACACCTGTGACTCTTTCTGTTTCCTGTCCCAGAGAGAGGAACCTACCTATAATATTTGGGGAATTTTCCAGAGGAAGCTGGGGCTCCTTGGGGGTGGACACAGGGTTAGAGAGGAGAGCAGTTCCTGTTTTATCTTTGCCTGAGGGTGGGTTTGGGCCCTAATTTTATTTTATGTACATATAGACAGATATACACATATATACATAAATATGACTTTTTTGGTCAGGGAGTTTTAAAAGTTTTAAAAGTAGTTACAAGAACATGTCCAAGATATATATACACAACGTCTGCCTGGTAAGCATGAGGTCCTGAGTTCAATTCCTGGTACCCCCCCAAATACATATATAATCCCACTTTATAATTTGACAAAAATTTCAATTTTTGGTTTTTCCTTCAATCAAGGAGAATTTTTCTATGTTAACACTTGTGGTTTGTTTTTGTTTAGTTTTTTGAGACAGGTTCTTGTTATATAGTCCAGGCTGGTCTTTTTTTTTTTTTTTGGTAGGCAAGGTCTCACTATATAGTACAGGCCGATCTTGAACTTGCTTATATAGCCCAAGCTGGCCTTGAACTCATGGCGATTCTCCTGCTTCAGCCTCCCAAGTGCTGGGATTACAGGGATGCACCACCATGCCTGGCCTGGTTGGCTTTTAACTCTATGTTAATTTTTATAATATTCCTTTTTCCATAGTAGACAAGCCATTTAGGTACAATGAAGGAAAATTACAAAGTAAGAGGGGAAAAAGCCCAATAATAAATGTCACTTCACTGCTAAAATACTGAGAGCCCCTACATATATGTAATATATTAATAAATATTTTTGTGTATATTGAAACATACAGTAAGTATATCAAACACACAGGCTGGGGATATAGCTCAGTGGTAGAGTGCTTACCTAACAAGTGCAAGGCCGAGGAGGTTTCAACCCCCCATAACACAACAACAGCACACACACACACCCACATTTGGAGATGGTAGTCAAGCCTCTGCATTTCCAAAGGGATTCCAGAATTTACAAAGTACTTTCACAAATGTTACCTCATTTGAGCTTTAAAATTCCAAGTCACACAGTAAGCACTGAAAGCAGGACTGAAGGCTTGTTTGTTTAACCAACAGTCTCTCTATTAACCACGCTGGCTCAAACTCCTAGGCTCAAGGATTCTCATGCCTCAGCCTCCCAAGTAGCTGGGGCAGCCGGTGTGCGCCATCACAGCTGGCGAAAATCTGGCTGACTCCCAAGTTTTCGCTTTATGTTTTCAAAATCGTCTTCCATGGGACTTCGTGGTCTTCCTGTTGTTGTTTTAATTAGGAAATTAATTCCCAAACCCGAGTGGTGTTGAGGACCCCAGCTTTGGAGTTGGGGACCTGAATCCTCTGGAAGACTGCGAGGATTCAGCGGTGACACAGGAACACTTTGCGTCCAGGGGTTTTATATTTACAGGAAAACAATGCAGTTAAGAAAAACAAAAGAAAGAAATGGATATGCTGAGAACCCATTCATTCCACAATAGCGTCGCCGGAACACTTCCGGAGTGAGGCGGAGACAATCCGAATCCTACGCACGCGTGGATCCGCCCGGCAATGGGCGGGGCTCTTGGAGGGAGCGGGGCAGGCGTCTGACGGCTGCGTCGTGGCTCCACCCCCCGCGTTGGCGCGCGATCCAAAAGTCTGCCGAGGTGGTTGTGTGACCTCCCTGAGGGTTTCCTGTGGTGGCCGGAGACCGGGAGAGCTGCACACTCTGTCTCCTCAGAGCCCATGAAGCGGAGAGGCCCTGAGGAGGACGCGTGCGGCGTGTGGCTGGACGCAGAGGCCCTGAAGAGGCGGAAAGTGCAGGTGGGTCTGAGTGTGGGGAGGCGAGAGGGCTTGGGGAGAGGTTCGGGCCTGGAGGCGCGAGAGGAGAGGAATTTGGGGGGCTGTGGAGGTGGTCTGGGTAAAGTGCCTGGCTGAGAAACGAACAGCTCTGGGGACTCACTGGCGAGAGGGGTTGGGGTCTGAAGAAAGTTGAAAAAGTGGGATGTAGGGAGGGAGGAGAGACGTCAACGGAAGGAAGGAGCGGGCTTGCCGGGAATGGGGAGACAGGGCCGCGGGCTTTGGAGATGCGGGGAGAAGGTGGGGCAGGTTTGCCGCTGTTGAACCGAGCAGACCCCGCGGGGCTGGTTGGTTCTGCTGCGGGACGGTGCTCGGAAGAGGGTCAGGTGTGGGCAGACGGATGCAAATGCATATTTGGAAATTCTAACCCCGAGGGTCTGGTTCTACCCAGCTTGATAGGTTGCAGGCCGTCTACCTGCTAGTTACTTCGGGGAAATAAAAGTAGACTATAAGGGGTAGGGAGCTGGTCTAACTTTCAGGATCAGGTAGGCGCTAGATACTGTGTTAGGTACATTGTATGCATTGTGTGTATCATTACTCTTACTGGGAACGGAAAAACTGAGGTTAAGTCAACTAAGAGGGAGCAAATCAAACCTAGGCCCATCACCTAAGCAAAATGTCTTTAGTTATTCAGAAGAAACAGAAGTATGAGATAATTATTGTTAGTTGTTTATTCTGTGTTTTATTCTGAACTTCGTGCTATTTCTGATGTTATATTGTTTGGTACTATTCTACATGACAGACTGTGATACTCATGCATCAAAAACCTAGACTCTCGGGCCGGTGATAATAGCTCAGCAGCATAAGCAACTGCCTGGGACGCTCTAGATCCTGAGTTTTATTTCCAGTACCAAAACAAATAAGCAAACAAAGAAAACCTGGGCTCAGAGGGATGCAAAAGGTCGGATTCCTTTTTTTTTTTTTTTTTTTTTGGTGTCACCAGGGGATCAAACTCTCAACCTCGCGCCTACCAGGCAGGCACTTAAGCCGCTGAGCCAAACTCCTGGTCCTAGTTTTTTGAGACAGGGTCGCACTATGTAGTTCAGGCCGGGCTTATGCTCTTGTTGTAGCCCAAGCCGGCCTCGAACTCACAACGCTCCACCTACCTCAGCAGCCGGAGTGCTGGGATTAAAGGCATGCGCCACCACGCCCGGCCCAAAACGTCGGATTCTTGCTGTCAAGTTGCTTACAGTCTCAAGGGGGAAAAAGAGCAATATGAAGATACAGTAATACTTGACATGTGTTGAATGTTTACAAGGAGTCAGGTATTTTTCTTGGGACTCTGCCTGCCTTATGAGTAGCAGGTCCTCCCCTGCTATTCTGATTGTTGCAAAGGTCAGTGGTCTTAAATCACTAGGAGGTAAATAAGTGGTTTCAAGGGAAATGTGATTTTGGAGACCAGAAAGATTTCTGTGACTTGGGGTTAGGACCTGGATTTAACTGAACAGGTAGTAGGGGAGTTGAGGTGAGCTGGATAGTTTGAGCAAGTCTAATGACCAAGTGGCTAATCTAAATGTCTAAACCATGAATGAGAATCTTTCCTATAGTTAGTTACAACTTGTTGAATAAAAATCAATTGTGGACCCTTAAAATAAAAAGCATTTTAACCAGGTGTGGTGGGACACACCTGTAACCCCAGCACTCCAGGTGGCTGAGGCTGGAGGATCACAAGTTCAAGCCCATCTTGGGCAGTTTATTAACATTTACTCCATCAGCAGATTCTCTGGACTCTGCTTTAAATGTGTTTATGTTGTGTGTGAGGGTGTGCCTGGCTGCTCTGCTGGAATGAGTGGTCAACAGGGATCAGAAACTCAACACCATTAATAAATTAAAAGGATGAAGTTTGGAATGGAGGACACTTTATTTGTAAGAAGAAGGAAGAAAAAAAAAAAAAAAGAAAGCTGCCCTATGTGAGATGAGGGTAAGGGGCCCTGGAAGATAGATGCTCTTTGTCCAAAGCTTTCTTTTATTATGTTTTGGGGGACAGTTCCTTCTACTGTGGGAACTTGTCACCACCTGATTGGCTCTCTGGCCTGTCTGTGGGTGAGTCTTGGGCCAAAGGACTTTAAACCCCAGTGTCATGGCCTATTGCCTATGTGCACATTCGTGTGTGGGCTTTTGTTTGTTTTCCTTTGTCTACTTGTCCTTGTCAGGGCTTTCTCTCTGGGATTTATAGGTTGGTTAAGAGGGTCCTTACATACAAGGTCAGTTAGTGATTAAGTAAGGGGATGTGTGTATATCTAGTGCAGTAATATAGTGACCCTAGTGTGGGAATACATATATATATATATATTTTATATCCTCAATAAGATGGGTAACTCCTCTCCCCTTTTGGTCTCCTTTGCATTTTATTGGAGGTTGGGAGGGGTGGCTAGTTTTAGTGCCCCTGGCACCCTCCCTGCACTGCCTATCACCTTTTCCTGTTTTCTTGTTAGTTGCTCACTTCACCAAAGTTTTGACTCTTTCTAGTCAGGATTAGCCAGAAAACCTAATGAGGCCCTTATTCTACTTTTACCCTGCTTACAAACCCCTTTCTCCTACATTTGGAATCTTTATTTCTCACTACCTGCACCACTACCACCTGAGCCAGAATGATTCTTTGCTTATCTGTATTTAATCCTATTTCTCCATTACAAACCACAATCTTTGTAAGGCTCATGAACACCATTGGACCATGCTTGCGCTCTCACACTTCTTAGACCTCATTAATTTGCTTCTCCCTGCTTCACCCTGCTCCAGCCAT
>RJWM01032874.1:0-21101 GCA_004363535.1 Dasyprocta punctata | reverse complement strand
GTCTATATCTGTCAATATCCCCAACCCCTAGGAAGGTAATGATATGCAATATTGTAACTACTGCCAAACTTCAACCACCTCAGTGTGTAAACCTACAATGTTATCATATCAGATCTGTTGTTGTTGTTTGTCTGTCTTTTTTGACTTTTATTTCTAGCTTCTGTATCTATTTTCTCTTAAATAAAAAAAAAGAAAAAAAGAAAATAAATTATCATTATTTGCAGATGACATGATACTCTCCATAGAAGATTCCCACAACTCCACCAAAGACTCCTGGATTTAATAACTAAATTCAGTAGCATAGCTCAAAACAAAGTCAACACTCAAAAATCAATAGCCTTCCTGTACATGAATAACAAATTCACTGAGACAGAAATTAGGGAAACTACATCATTCACAATAGAATAAAAAAAAATACCTAGGAATCAATCTAATGAAAGAAGTAAAAATTTGTACTTTAAAAATTATAGTACTTGAAAAAAAGGAGATTGAGGAGGATAGCAGAAAATGGAAAGATATCCCTTGCTCTTGAGTAGGAAGAACCAATATAGTGAAAATGACCATAGTTCCAAAATTGCTATACAGATTCAATGCTTGTAATATTTCCCTTGTGGTCTGGGTTTTTTTTTTATAAAGTTTTTGCCTACACCAGTATCTTTAAGAGTTCTACCTATTCTGTCTTCCAGCAGATTTAGTGTTTCTGTTTTAATATTTAGATTATTTTACACAATTAAATTCCAACACACATCTTTATCACAATTAAATTCCAACAGCATATCACAGAATTAGAGAAGATAGTTCTAAAATTTATTTGGAAACAGAAGAGACCTAGAATAGCAAAGGCAATTCTGGGCAACAAAGGCAAGGCAAAAGGCATCACAATCCCTGACTTGAAATTATACTACAAAGGTACTGTGACAAAAAAACAGCATGATAATGACAAAAAATATACCTGAGGATCAATGGAACAGACTGGAAAGTACAGAAACAACTTCAGACATACTCAGTCACCTTATATTTGACAAAAGTGCTAAACACATTCAAAGGAAGAATGATAGCCTCTTTAATAAAAGATGCTGGAAAAACTGATTTTCCACATGTCAGAGACCTAAGCTAGGCCCATATCTTTTACCATGCACTAAACTAATATCAATATGGATCAAAGATCTAAGTATTGAGACGATTAGCCTGCCTTCCTGGTGAGTGGTGCATGATTGGCACGGACTCCAGGAAGAGAAAGAGGTGTGCCTCCTGTAGGCCTACCGGTGTGAGGGCTAAGAATCAAGGAGACACCACCCCACCCCCACCCCATAAGCAAACTGCTGGTTCAGAGGACTGGCTAAATTGATAGCAACTATGGTACATAGAGCAACTAAATACTTGTATTGTTTGGTTGATTTTGCAGGCCTGGGGCTGGCAGTCTCTTGGGAAGATGACTGTATACAATGTAGCAAATATAGGGGATTCCCTTCTGTCTTGTCTTTGAGGCCCAATATTGTTCTCATTGTTTTGCTTTATTCTGATTAATTGTCTTTGCCTTATTTCATATTCTGTTTTTATTGGTTTTATTATGTTTTGTTTTTGGTTTGATTTTACTATACTTGATGGAATGGTCAATTATTCTGAAAATAACAAGATATACTGTAGTAACTATTGTTTTCCTAGTATCTTGCTTTGAAGTTCTGTACCAGTTCTACTGCTTTGTTTTGATTGACTTTGTTCTGTTATGTTTTGTTGGATTTTACTATCTTTAAAATAAAATAATCTAAATATTAAAACAGAAACACTAAATCTGCTGGAAGACAGAATAGGTAGAACTCTTAAAGATACTGGTGTAGGCAAAAACTTTATAAAAAAAACCCCAGACCACAAGGGAGATATTACAAACAACCAACAACTGAGATCTCATCTTATTAAAAAAATTTTGCAGAGCAAAAGAAATCTCCAACAGAGTGAACTGACAACACACTGTTTAGGAAGAAAAATTTTTGCCAGCAGTTCCTTAGACAAAGAGTATCTAGAATATATAAAGAACTAAAAAATCAGATTCTCCTAAAGACCAAATCCAAAATGGGCATCTGAGATGAATACAGACTTCTCAGATGAAGAAGTACAAACAGCAAATAAATATATTGAAAAATATTTATTGTCACTGGTCATTCAAGAGATGCAAATTGAAACAACACTGAGATTCCATCTCACCTCAGAAAGAATGGCTCTTATCAAGAAATCAACCAGTAACAAATGCTGGCAGGGTTGTAGGGAAAAAGGGACTCTTCTCCATTGTTCTCCACAGGAGTGTAGACTGGTGCAACCACTGTGGAAATCGTGTGGAAATCTCTCAGCAAACTAGGTTTGGAGGTCCCATTTGACCCAGCTATTCCTCTTCTTGGTATCTTCCCAAAAGAATTAAAAGCATCATACCACAGTGATATATGCACACTCATGTTTATAGCAGTAGAGTTTTAAATAGCTAAATCTTGGAAACAGCCCAAATTCTGATCAACCAATACATGGATAAAGAAAATGATGGGTTTTTTTTTTATAATGGAATACTAATGTACCATAAAGAAGGATAAACTTGGGACATTCCTAAGTAAATGGATGTACCTTGAGACCATACTCCTAAATGAAATAAATTGGACACACATGTTTAAATATCTCCTTGTTTCTCTGATGTGAGAAATTGAAAGTGTACCTAAGGATTAAAATGTATAATATGTATTGTGAAACAGGAAGAAAATGTCCAAGTGGGAAGGGGAACTAAGGAGGAGTGAGGAGGGGGAAAAGAAGGAAATGAAAAAAAAATGATGAGAAAAGAAGTAAAAAATGGAAACAGAAGTTTTGTAAATAGGAGAGAGGGTTTGAAGGGAGGGGAATGGGAAAAAAAAGAAATAAAAAAGAATCAAGTTATATCATATACAGGTATAAATTCCCTATAATGAGTGTGATCATTACATATACCTACAACGTACCAATAAACAATTTTTTAAAAAGTATTAAAGTGAGCCCACATTAAATATGTTTTATATAACTAAGAGTTGAATTTCTAGGGACTAGTTAATATTTTGTGATATTTTACTAATATCGGTTTAGGAATTAAAAAGAATTGAAGCCAATACCTTTTTTTGCCACTCTCAAACTACTGTGGGAAATTCAAGGTCCTGAACCAGGGCCTCTGCTGGTGGATGCAGCCCCACTGTGGCTGGGGCCTGGTGTCCCTGGATAGAAGGACATGACTGATCACTGAATACAGAGTCACAGTGAGGCTGGAGGAATTTATCCTGCTGTTCTGTTGTGCACAGGGGTGACCTAACAATAAGGTGTATTTCAAAGTCCTAAAAGAGATTTTGACTATTTCACTGGAAAGAAATGAGAAATATTTGAGATGGTACATATGTTAATTACCCTGGGTTGGCCATTACACAGTGTATCTACGTATCAAAAATCACCAAATCTGTACAATTACTACCCACCAATTAAGAGAAGTGGAGGAGCTTGTGTTGAAGGAATGTTGAGAAATAGTTTCACTAGGGGGCCCCCTTCCTCTCCACGAAGGCCATCTGTACAGGGGCAGCAACTCCAAGACCAGAGCACAAAGGGGAATTTCATTCTCTGCTTGTTTTGTGTTTTGTTTAGATTAAAGATGGTTATTTCTTCATGGCAAAAGATGAAAGGGTACTTCTAAAAGCAGGTAAGACTAGTTACTTTATCAGTCAATGCAAAATATTTGTACATTTTACAGAAGATTCAATTTTAATGGGGATAGTGGCTCACACCTATAATCCCAACACTCTGTGAGGCTGAGGCAGGAGAATCCTGATTTTAAACTCAACCCAGGCAACTTAGCCATTTAGCAAGACCCTGTCACAAAATAAAAATATAAAAGAGCTAGGGATGTAGTTCAACGTGAAGTCTCAATCCCCTTAGTTCAATGTGAATTTCAATCCCTTGAAACCCTCCCCAACACACACACACACAAAAGACAGAAACAAAAATGCTAAAGTGGCTAAACAGAAAGCACGTGTAGACAGTACTGCCTTGATGGGTGTTTACTGTGAGGGGTGATTTTGCTGCCCAGGAAACAACTGAGAAGCAAGGCTACATATACATGTTGAGAGTTCCAGAGGCCATGTTAGGACAGGATGGTTTGGTCTGGTGGCAATCGCGCTGGGTGCAGTATTGCTTTTCTCCTAGGAGCCATAGGCATGGTTATGATTAATGCCTGAGTGGAGTAGTCGGTTTCCAGAGAGCCACTTTATAACATGAAAGTCTGCAAGTGAATTGCCGAATTGCTGGAAGGTCTTTTCTAGAATAAGATTTGGGTGAATTCTTGTCCTTTCATTGACCATTTGACACCACAGTTACACCTGCCCTCACTGAAGGGTGGTAAGCAGCCTGGGGGGCTGGGTCAGGGATGCCCAGGGCCAGCTCAGAGCTCCTGCTCAGTCAGCCTCAGCTCCCTACCTTGGAGCCCTGAGTGTCCCATGTCGCTGTGGCCCTCACTCCCCTCACAGTGCCACTGCTCTTAGGCACTTCAGCACAAGTGGCCACAAAAAGACTTGTATTTTAATTTTCCAGAGTGGCTTAATTTCCTGTAAAATTAAAGGCAAGAATTAGAAATTCATAAATCCTTTTCTATACTGTGGCTAAGCCCTATTATATTCTCTGTGTGAACTCTTCCCTCAGAGTTTCTGCAGTAAAGAATCCATGAATTCTTGTTTTTCAGCTCTGGAGGTTGGACCTGGGGTCTTCACATGAGCTACATCCCCAGCTCTTACTTTATTTTTCATTTTAAAAGAGTCTCACTAAATTGTTTAATTACCCAGGCTGAGCTCAAATTTGTGATCCTCCTGCTTCAGCCTTCTAGTACCAGGATTATAGCGGTGTACCACCACACCCAAAGAATGAATGATTATTTATTTATTTCTGTGGTAATGGAGATTGAAGCCATGGCCTTCACACTGAAGTGTATCTCCAGTTCATTTCATTTTTCATTTTGAGGTGGGATTATGCTAAATTGCTCAGGCTGGGCTGGAATTTGCAATCTTCCTGCCTCAGCTTCTCATCATACCAGCAACACATCTAGATTAGATGATTTGTAAAGAGTGTATTATAACTGGGAAGTGCTGTTTGTAAGCATAGTTTTGGCAGTTGTTGCATGGAAATAGAACCACATCAATCAGCAGTAATTCTCAGTGGCACAGAATTGCTTTTCGTTTTTGTTTTCGTTTTCGTTTTTGTTTTCGTTTTTGTTTTCCTTTTCCTTTTCTCTTTCCCAAATAGCACAGACCAGGAAGCCAGACCGGAGTGCCCGTGCTGGGCGGGCTGGCAGCACACGTAAGTTGCATTTTACTTTTGTTTTTAAGAGAAAAAAAACACAGAAAACAAAAACAAAAAGCAAAAGAGACAAACAAACAACAACAACAAATCCAATACAATAACATTATAGGTTTACAAAATTAGATGATTGAAATTTGACAGTGGTTGTAATATTACATATCATTACCTTCAATGGGGTTGTTTAGATTAACAGATATAGACATGTAAAATTGATCTAATTATATGAGTATTAACTGTTCTTTTTCAATAACTAATGCATTTAGTAGTATAGTCATTTTAACTATCTTATGTATACCTATATACAAATTTATGTCTTTTTCCTTATCCCTTCCTTCTTTCCTCCATTCCCCTTATAATACCTTTTGTTATCTTCAAAATAACTACCCATACCATTAGGCATAATATAATCAAACTATATAGTACAGAATAAAACCAATAAAAAACAAGACAATAGAAACAATACATAGTAAAACAACACTGATTACTATAATGCCTCATATTATCTTCTAAGCAGTTGCCTATATCATCAGTCATAATACAATCAAACAAATCAAAATAGGATAAAATCACTCCAAACAAAACAATGAAAGCAATACAGCATTTCAAAACAAGGTGATCAGATATCAATAATGGCTACCATAATGTATTTTGTTATCTTTGAAAAAGCTGTCTATGCCATCAAATATAATAAAATTAGGCAAATCAAGATAGAATAAGACCAAACTAAACAGCTCAATGTAAACAATACAAGACTCAAATCTCAATGATAGATTAGCAATGGCCTCTACCTGCCCTTTTTAGACACTTCCTCCTCTTTCATTTTTACAATATGTATTGTGTATTTTGAATCCTACTAACTCCTTTAGTTTTTTGTTTGTTTGTTTGTTTTTTTGTACTAAGGAGATAACATGATGTTCACCCACGTGGCTCTGGGTCATTTCATCCATGAACATGATCTTAAGTTGTATCCTTTTATCTACAAGAGGCTTGAGGTTATTTTTCTTTATAGCTGAGTAGCTTTCCATTGGATAAAAATGCTGTATCTTTCTTGTCCACTATGTAGCTAATGGGCAAGCTACCCCACTTCTTTCTGGTTCCCTGTCACATACAGCCTTGTCTCTCCTTTGACTTTCAGTCTATGAACCCCATTTCGAGTTTAATGTGTTTCTTGTATAAAGCATATTGATGGATCCTGTCTTCTGATCAACTCTGCCTGTGTTTCTTTTTATTGGTGAATTGAGGCTATCTATGTTAATGGTTAAGGCCTACATGCACTGCCTCATCTCTGCCATGTATTTTTCTGCTGTTGGCTGCCTACTTTTCCTCTCTATTCAATTGTCTGCCCTGCTCAGTGATATCCCTCTGCCACTGTTTCTGGAGCTGTGGTCTTTTTTCTCTCTCTCTACAATGTCCTTCAGTATTCTTAGTAGGGTTGGCTTGGTTGTCATAAATTCCTTTAGTTGTTCTTTGTCATGGAAGTATCTTCTTTCTCCATTAATTTTGAAAGATAGTTTTGCAGGGTTGGAAGTTGTTTTCTTTCAGGACTTGAAATACTTCACTCCAAGCTCTTCTTGACCTGATGGTTTGTGTTGAGAAGTCTGTTGTGATTCTGATGTGTTTTCCTTTGTAGGTGATCTGTTTCTTTTCTCTAATAGCTTTTAATATTCTGTTCTTATGTTGAATTTCTGGGATCTTGATTATTATATGTCTGAGTGTAGATTTATTTTGGTTATGACTAGCTGGAGTTCTATATGCTTCACTTATCTGAAAGTCACTTCCTTTTCCCATGCTTGGAAAGTTTTCTGAAATTATTTCTGTAAATAGACTTTCAATTTCATTTGTATTGACTCCTGCTTTTTCACTTACACCTTTTATTCTTAAGTTATGTTTCTTTGGGTTGTCTTACAGCCATTGAATTGTTACTTCCAGGTTCCTTGTTAGTCTTAAGAGATCTTTCCTTTCATGATCACAAGCTGCAAACCTGTCTTCAAGGTCTGAAAGTCTATCTTCAGTTTCTTTCAAGTGGTTTTGCCAGTTTTCATTGGAATTTTTGATTTCCTGGTTATCTCTTTGAATCTGTTTCATGAATTCTAAATCTTTTTTGTATTGTTCATTCCATGTTTCCCTCATTTTCCTAAGCTCCATTTTTTCATCTGTGTCTCCTTTAGAGATGCCTAGCAATTCTTTTATTATGTTTTTCATTTTTTCTTTTAGTTGAGTTAGTATCTCTGTTCTAATTTCTTTTATAGCCCCATGAAATTGTTTCTTTACTTCAGTTGCCATCACCTCAGAAACTTCAGTTGTGGGACTCCCAATCTCTTCTGTGTTTGCATCTCCTGGACTTGCTCTGCTTGGATTGGAGGCCAGAGACTGCCTTTTGCTTCTTTGTCTTGACATATTCCTGGGTTCTTCTGGACAAATGGGTACTGGGGACCCAGGCTCTCCTTGCATTGGCTGCAATTTCTCTGAAGTGAGACTGGTTCTTCTAGCCAGTGCTGATTATGGATATCTGGTGATTGACACTGGGTGTGCTGTTGCAGTGCTGTCTGCTGCCTTTCCCCAGCCTGCCTTGGCTCCCTGATGGCTGGTGGGGTGCGTGCAGGGACAGGGCCACCAGCTGCAAACCTGGGCCAGTCTCCAGCGGTACCCTCTGCTACTGCCCCTGGAGTGCGCATGGAGCCGCCATGTCTAGACCAAGCCAGTCACCCTGAGGGACCCTCCGAGGTGGCCCCCGGAATGCACACAGGGGCAGGGCTCAGTTGGAGCAATTTCCATGGGTCTGCGCCCAGCTAGGAGCTGCTGGAGGAAGCCAGGAGCAGCCCTGGCCCCAGGCCCATCCAGCCCAACTCCAAAATGGCTCCCAGCCAATCACTTTCTCCCATGGGAGGATGAAGTTCCCTGCACTCACCGTCAGCCAGTTCAGTCCTCCAGGTCTGCTCCCCCTGTCCACTGCCACTCTCCTCCAATGCTGCCTCTCTCTGCAGAGGCCTCCAGGGTCACTGCCACCACCACAGCACCTTGATCATGTATCCCCAGGTTCCAGCAACTCCTCTCACATAGTGGGTCTGGCTCCAGTACTGCGCTCTTCTTCATTTAAGTTTTTCTTTTTACTCTTTCTGTAGGCTTCAATTCTTACTTAAGATTCTTCCTGGGTCCAGAGGACCCACTTCCTTCCTTCTTGTCTTCCCCATGTTGCTATATTCCAGCATCTGGATGATATCTCTCAGGGAGGCTGTTTACTCTGCTGCTTACTGTTCTGCCATCTTGTTGGGACCCTCACAAGTAGCATTTTACAATGTTCACTCAGGAACATGCATGTGAGAACTCAGCTTCTGTCTTTACTTGTTTCACTTTGTACACAGCTTCTGAGTGTAGTGGTTGATTGTGTCAAATTGAGACATTTAGAAGCTTAACTAAATCACCTTAGCAATTCTACACCCTAGGGTGGCTCATCACCTGGATGATATAAAAGGGAAGGAGGAAGGGTGGATGAGGTTCCGTTCTTCAGAGGAGCTCCAGTCTTCACCTTTGGCTTGGACGTTGTCTCCTGGCTTCTAGAGCAGACTCTTTGGCTTCTGCCTTGGATGCTTCAGATTTCCAGCATAGATTCTTCAGCCTTCCATCACAGATCCATCAGCCTGCTAGTGCAGACTTGCATGGGACACTGTGGTGAACTCCAGACCTTGAATTGAATCCTTTGGCCTCTGGTTTGCAGACACCTTCTGCACTTGTCCTTATCTGACTCTGTGGCTGACCATCATAAGCCAATCTTGTAATTTCTTATACATTTGTATATTTTATGCTACATGTTTTCTTTAATAAAATCCTGACTAATACACTGAGCAATGAGTCCTTGCAAGTGGCTATGCTTGTATACTGTTTTGGTGATGCTGGAAATGAACCCACAGTTGTCCTTTTCCTCCAGAGAATTATATAATCAAAAATTTAGCTCTGGTAGACATTCTCTAGCAACTTGAAGCACACTTACATTTGCTAAATAAAACCAGATAAACTTCTGAGATTGCAGCTGTTACTGATCCGTGAAGGATCTTCCCCAGTGCTTCTAACCTGGGAAATGCAAAAAGGATGTTACTTTCATTTTCACAGTTGTGGAGAGATAAGATCTGCCTTTCCCATAGCACATCAGGAGAGCACAACAGTGTAGAGCCCAGATTTGCTGGGTGTGATGACTCAAACCTGCAATCCCAGCACTCTGGAGGCTGAAACAGGAGGATCACTATGAGTTTTTTTTAAATTTTATTTTAAAAATAGTAAAATCCAACAAAACATAACAGAACAAAGTCAATCAAAACAAAGCAGCAGAACTGGTACAGAACTTCAAGGCAAGATACTAGGAAAACAATAGCTACTATAGTATATCTTGTTAGCTTCACAATAGTTGACCATTTCATCATGTATAGTAAAATCAAACCAAAAACAAAACAGAATAAAACAAATCAACACAGAATATTAAATAAAGCAAAAAAAATCAGAATAAAGCAAAACAATGAGAACAATATTGGGCTTCATCGACTAGATAGAAGGAAATCCCCCATATTTGCTATATTGCATACTGTCATCCTCCCAAGAGATGCTCAGACTGCTGGCCCCAGGCCTGCAAAATCAACCAAAATATACAAGCATTTAGTAGCTTTATGTACCTTAGCTGCTATCAACATAGCTGGTCCTCCAAAGCAGCAGGTTGCTTATAGAGGGGTGAGGGGTGTGTGTGTGTCTTGATTCTCAGCCTGCACATGGGAGACACAGATCTTCAGATCTTTCTCTTCCTGGAGTCTGCGCCACTTGTGCTACTCACCAGGAAGGGAGGCTAGTTTTCTTCTGGTTGGATCTTCCCTGACCCAACATGATGGGTTCTCTGGATCACTATGAGTTTAAGGCCAGTCCGATCTAACATAGTGAGACTGTGTCTTATCCCCCTCTCCACTCCCAAAAAGGAGGCCACAGTCTTGGGAGTTAGTCTGCAGAAGACTTGGGTAATAGCACATGAAGAGTGTGATTTTCCCAAGTTACTTAGTATCTCTGAGCTCAACATTCTCCCCAGAAGCATGCAATTGGTAATAGGTTTCTCAGAGCTGTAGGCAGGGTTCCATGGGATAAGGGGCAGAGCGTGCAGTGCAGGACCTGCCACTGATTTGTGCCCAGGTTGATGATGGTGTGCAAACAAGGGCGACATGCAGTGAGGCAGGACTGCTGCCAGCCCTTATCCAGCAGTGAAAGCCAGAGTGCTGGCCCTTGAGTAGCAGACAGGTTTAACAGCTGCGCACAGATGATGAGGAGTAGGTTCCAGTGGTTCAGGCGAGGCTTCCACCAGCTGCAGCAGAGGCAGCAGGCTTTGTGAGGAGGCTGGGCTGGGCCGAGTCAGCACAGCCACCCAGCACCAGGCTGAGACACCTCACTCGCTGCCCCTTGCCATGGCCCTGCCTCAGGGAGCCAGTGCCTCCCCACCCAGTTCTTCCTCAGAACCACGTCAGTGCTAAGAGGTACAAGGGGACTACTAAAATATAATTACTGAGATGACAAACCACCAAATAATGTTCTTTATGAAAAGAATTCTCCTTTGGATATGCCGTGTTGACTCAGAATGGCAAGTCTCCAAGTTGTGCTCCTTGTAGGTCAAAGGGAGAAACTGTTGGTAGGAATGACTTTATTGTATCTTTTATTCTTATTTATTTATTTTAATTTTTTTATTTCTATTTTTTGCCCATTTCAGACAGGATCTCACAATGCAATTCAGGCTAGCCTTAAACTCACTTTGTAACCCAGATTGGTCTCACGGAGATCCTCCTGCCTTAGCCTCCCAAGTGGTGGGATTACAGGCGTGTGCCACCATGCCTGGCTCAGAAATGGCTTTAAAATGACCAAAACAAGATTTTTCCATTTTTGGAAAGACCCAGGCACTTTTTGCTGCTGACAGAAAAACACATCTCTGTCACTGAGTTACCTATCACTTCCACCTGCCATGTCCACTCATCCATCATTCTATGCCAATTGATATCTTAAAATAATACAGATAAGCACTGAAAAAAAGTAGACATGAAATGCCTATGTTCAATGTATTTAAAACATGATAGGGAAGGCACATAACAATAATGAAGATAGCGATAGCAATAGCATGTACTGATTGGTTAATTATGTTCAAACACTGTTCTAACTCCCTTAAAACTTCTTTTCACCAAACAGTGCTCTGAGTAGATGTGATTATCATGTCAGCTTCAAACATGAGGAGACTCAGGCCTATGAGAGGCAGGCAATTTACCCAAAGTCAGACTTTGTGGACAAACACACAATAACACACAGTGAATTCAGTGAAGTGTTTCAGAGGGAGTGATCACTTCATGGAGCAGACTTCACAGAGGAAGCAGCAACCACACAAGAATTTAAAGGATGGGGTGGGTGAAATTGTGGCCTTCCAAAAGACATGTCCACCCAGAACCTCTGACTGTGAGCTTATTTGGAAAAGGACTTGCAGAGTCATTAGGATTATCAAGATGAGATCACCCTGGACTTAGGGTGGTCTCTAATTTTAACCGTAGGTGTATTAGAAAGGCAGAGGCAGATTTGAAGCCATGAAAACCAGAGAAAGCCACATGAAGACAGGAGGCAGAGATTGCCAAGGAACACCAGGTATTGCTAAGGACACTGGCACTTGGGAGAGAGGCACAGGGCAGATTCTCTTCATATCCTCCAGAAAGAACCACTGTGGACACACCTTGATTTGGGAATTGTCACCTCCAGAATTGTAAGAAAATAAGTTTCTCTTGTTTTAAGCCACCCAGCGTGTGGTCATTTGTTGTGGCAGCCCTAGGAAGCTCTGTGATGAGAGTAACTGGGAAACCACAGCTCAGAGATGCAGAAGTGGAAAAACCAGGTGCCTTGGGTTTGTCGGCTTTGGACTGTCCAGGGTCTGAGGATCTCAGCAGGGCATGGAGTAAGCTGTGAGTCCTGGGGTTGGGGTGTGCGACTCAGTGGTACAACACTTGCCTGGCATGCACGAGGCCTTGGGTACAATCCTCAGCATCACAAAAGTAAAACAGAACAAACAAATAAACAAGATGGGGGTTCTGTTATGCAGGACTTTAAATGTCAGGTTAGGAAATTTGAATTTTATTCAGTCAAAGATCAAGACCCTTGATGAGTTGTATATTTAGAAAATTAAGGTGTCCCTCACCTAAAGGAAGTGGGTAATATGAGCCTGAATTAGAGGAGGGACAGTGGGAGTGAAGAGAAGAGACAGAGAGAAAATGCCCAACAGGAATCCTAGAGACTTACCAATGAATAATTTTCAGTCTGACTCGTGCTGTATCCTGATGCATATTTTCACCTGTTGCTGTTTACAGGTTTTTGTGTCTTGGGCTTCATAATGCCCGCCTTTAAGTGACCTACCTGTGTCACTGGCTGCTGTCGAGCTGCATCTTGGACTCGTTCAGGCTTCCTGTAGTCAGTCTGTGCTCCATGCTGAGGGTTTTCTTTTCCTGAATCCTTGGCCTCCAGGCCCCTGTTCCTCCAGCATTGGGCAGAACTCTGCGAGTTGTTTTGCTTCCCACAATGCTGTGACCTTGGCAGCTCTCCTACCGGAGCTGGGGTGAGAGGTAGGTTTCAGGCAGGCTGAGCTGGTCCCTTCCCGTATCCCATCACAGGTCCTGCCTTAACATTTGACACTAAGTGGGGTGTACAGGTGGCATTGAACAAGTGGCGCCATCTTGAACAGATGCGAATCTTAAGAGTCCTGTGTGAAGTTGGACATTACTGGTACCCAGGGCACATGTCATTTGGTCTGAGCTTCAAGCCTCATTAGCATTGTATCCTGTTGGTCAGTTTCCCCAAATCACCTTGGCTTTCTGACATGAGACTAATGGTAAGAAAGGAAGTGGAAGTAGTGTTTACCGAGGGCTTGATGCCAGGTGTTGGTGAAATGCTTGGCATATGTTATCTTTACAAATCTTTACCTCAGGAGTATAAAGCAGGTACTATTATCTTCCTCCATTGTGTCATGGTACAAAGTCACACAGGAAGTGGCATTGCCAGGGTCCGACCATGAGATGTTCCCAGATACCCCTGGCCTCCTGCCTAGGAGGTTGTTTGTTTCAGGGCCACTAAGGTAGCAGATTGCAGCTTTTGGCAAACAAGCAGGATTTGCCTGCCTGCTCAGTTTTGACTTCATGTCCCTGTTGCCCCTTCTACAGAATGGACACCCACTGCCTGGGTGTCAGCTTCAAGAATGTTTGAACTTGTCCTATTTCCCAAAAGCCTGAAAGTATGTTTTAGAAAAGGTTGCATCCCTAGGCTAGTTGTATTGGAGAGCAGATAAAATGGGTGGTCGCACATAACTTTGATCTTTACACCAAACTTAGGAAGAGCAACGGCTACAGTCTTGTGGGTGGAAATGTCTCCACCCCAGTCAATACCGTCAGGAGCCACAGCCTGCTATCCTGCTGGCATTTGCTGGGCCACTCTGGCCCCACCTTCTTCTTGCTCCACCTGAGTGTATCTCTCCCTCTTCCTGCAGCCCCAACTGCGGAAACTTTGGTCACAGGGGAGCTGCAACTCACTTTCTCTGTTACGCTCAATTCCAGAAGCCGTGTGCTCACATGTGCAGTTCTCCTAAGCAGTCTGGTCAGCATCTTTGTGTTGGCCCTTTGTTTTCTCTTAAAGTGTCAGTGCAGCTTTCTCTCTCCCACAGTGTCTGGGAGACTGGACACAATGAGGGTATTAGTTATTGACTAAATCCCACTCATTGGATCCAGGCTCTCAGTAACAGGGTAGAATGAAAGGGCTATTATGTCAGCAATAGCCACATAAAGTACTAGATTCAAGGGGGCATTTCTAGGTGATGACCTTATAGACGAGTTTTAGTTCTTTGAAGTTTGGCTATTTTCCCAATTTTATACCACAAAGATTTGCATTTTGTTTATTTATTTGTTAACCATAAAGGTGTTTTACTGAAATGCATATTATTTTTATAGGAAAGAAAGATAATGCATCTTTTTTTTTCTTTCTCTCTTTCTTTCTTTCTTTCTTTCTTTTTTTTTTTTTTTTTTTTTTTTTTTTTTTTTTTTTTTTTTTTTTTTTTTTTTTTTTTTTTTTTTTTTTTTTTTTTTTTTTTTTTTTTTTTCTTCTTGTTTTTTGAGACAGGATCTTGCTATGTAGTTCAGGCTGGCCTTGAGCTCACTATGTAGTCTAGGCTGGCATTGAACTCTTGGCCATCCTACTGCCTCAGCCTCCTGAGTGCTGGGATTATAGGCACACACCACAAGTGCATTTTTCTATTTCCACTTCCATCTTTTTAATGCCCATAAAGACATGATTTTTTAATTTAATCATGAACTTCAAAATTGGGAAACTAGGTTCTTCTGAGCTCTACTAATTTTCTGAGCCTCTCTCTCTTTATATATATATATATATATATATATTCCAGAGGAGGCCTTTTCAAGGAAAGTTTATGTATTAGCCAGGTTTCTTGTTGCTCACATACAACACCTGCCACCTGAGTGACTCTCAAAATTCTTGTGGGCAAGAGGACAAAGCACGTTCTCCTGTGAACAAGGTGCCGCCATGGGGATCTGGAGAAGAATACTCAGCAAGAAGTCAAAGCATGCCCTCCCATGAACCAACCGGTGTGCGGGCTGGAAAACCAGAAGAGCGTCCTCCCCCACACCCTGTAAGCAACTGGCTGATTCGGAGGACTCAGGGTTAAGATAGCAACTGAGGTGAAAGGAATAGCTTGATCCTTAAATTGTTTGATTGACTTTGCAGGCCTGGAGCTGGTGGTCAGGGCATCTATTTGGAGGAGGGCAGCGTGCATTGTGGCAACTACGGGGGATTTCCTTTTCTTTGTTTTGAAATCCAATGTTTTGTTTCATTTTACTGTTTTGTTTTATTCCTGTTTCTGGTAATCTTAGCAACTATTTTGAAAATAACAATATGCAGTATAACAACCATTGCTAAACTATTATCATCTTATTTTGAAAACCTATATAGCTATTGTTTTATTTTTGTTGTTGCTGTCACTTTGCTTTTGTCATTGCTTTTGAGGTTTGTTTGCATCTTGATTTTTCTGTTTTTTTGTTTCTTCTCTTTAAAATAAAAAAATGTGTACAATAGATACTGTGACTTGGGAAGAAACTGTTCAAGGGAAGGGACAAACTGTGATGGGGAAAAGGAAGAATGGGTAAAGGGCAAAAATATGCATATATACAAGATAGTTAAGGTAGTTACACAGCTAGCTTCTGTTACATCATGCTACAGTGATGTATCTGCACCCATGTTTATAGCAGTACAATTTGTAATAGCTAAATCTTGAAAACAACCCAAATGCCCATAAACTGCAGAATGGATAAAAAAGATGTGATATCTTTATACAATGGAATATTACTCAGGTATAAAGAAGGATAATCTTGAGGATTTTACAGGTAAATGGAGGCAACTTGAGACCATGTAAATATTGTATTGTCTCCCTAGTGTAAAAAAAACTGAAAGAGTAATAAGATTCAAAATGTACAATAGATATTGTGGTAATGAAAGAGAAAGTGCTCAAAAGGAAAGAACAACTGGGATAGGGGAAAGGAGAGAAGGAAGAGGAGAAAAGACTATATGTATATAAGTAAACATACATATATATATATATATATACAAGATAGATAGCTATACTACTAGTCTCTGTTAGTTCATCCAAAACAACAGTTTGTGCTTTCATTATTTGATTGCTTGATCATTTTTTGTGCCTCAATCTTGTAACATGAACAACTATTTCTAAGATAACAATAGGCAATACATTAATTAGCATTAATTTCCTACTTTTTTGAAGTTCTGTATGATTTCTATCCTTTTTTCTGTTTTGCTTTTTAAAATAAAAAAGAATCATTTAAATTAAAAAAACCTCTCCTAGTTTTGGGGTCCCTGATAAGCTGCCAAGTGATGAGGGAGTGCTTGTCATGCACCCTCCTCTAGAGCTGCTAGGTCCTGGATGAGAAAATGTTGCAAAATCACTTAAAACACAACTGTCCAAAGGTCCCCTGGCCATGTGTGCTCTGGATTTCTGCAGCCACAGTCTCTGTGTAAATTAGTTTTATAAAGTACTTTCTTCAGGGATTTGCTTCTGTTTGTAATTTGTTACTTCATCTATTGTCTTAAAGAATATTGAAAAATAAATGTAATTTCTGATCAAAAATATTCCACTTGGACTGCATACATGGAGGCCAAGCAGTGCTAAGATAGGACAATGGGCTTTGGATTCAGTGTCTCTAGCTGGATACTTGACTTTGACCAAGATGATTAAGTACTGTAAACCTCAGTCTTCCCATTTGTAAAATGAGGATTTTAAAATTCCAAAGAGCTGATTGATGTCTAAAACTTTCAACACAGTGCCAACTATGCACAAAGGCTCAGAAAGTTGCAGATACATTCCTTTTATTTTCTTTTTTTGAGATAGAGTCTTATGATGTAATCCAGGCTGGCCTCAAACTTGTAGTGATCCTCCTGCCTCAGCCTCCTAAGAGCTGAGATTACAGATTTGCACCACATAATCAGCTTGCAGATACATTTGTAGAATACAGATTATTTCATTTACCTCACTCCTTGCTTTTAAAATCTGGTATACACCTGTAATCCCAGCATTTTGGGAAGCTGAAGCAGGAGGATCATCATGAGTTCAAGATCAGCTTGGGTTACATTGTGTGAGTTCAAGTTCAGCCTGAACCACAAAGTGAAAGCCTGTCTCAAAATAAATAAATAAATTTTTAAAAAGTGATTTAAAGAATCCACATTGTTTCCCACATTCTTTTTAGAATGTAATACAAATCCACTAGCAGGGAATTAAAAAATAAACAAACACAAAATTTCTCCATGTTCAATTTCCACACGACACCTCCAGGCTCTGAAAACAGTATCATTCTCCTCTAGTGCTTTCAGCTGAGAAGTCATTGCTCGGCTCTCTAGCTTTGGAAATACTTCCAAGCCTTCAGATTCTACCTGCCATGAAGACCTCCCATCAGTCTCCCAAGATATCTCTTGTTCTGAATGCCCACACCACGTCACCCTAGCCTATAATTCATTGTCTGTCATCCCTTCTCGGTTACATGCGCCTTGAGGAAGGGGAAGCAGGTGACCCCACATCATGTCTGACGGGTGCCCAGAAGCCTTTTGGAGAAGGTTGGTGCGCTCAGTCTAATTCTGCTCTGATAGCAATCAGTAGCAGCCATAGTGATTTTCAGAGCTGCTTGCTTGCAGATAGGTCGAGGAGGAGGGTTGAGAAGGGAGTATATTGTTTCCTCCTTCTTTCTACCTCCTGTCCAGGGAGGGAGAGGGTTTTAGGTCTCTAGATGCTCATCGAGCCTCCCTTAGCAGCTTCTCTGCAGGAGAGCTGAAAGTCTTTCTGATTTAAGTGCACACACGGAGCCAGAGGCAGGCAAGGCAGGCCATTTTGTCTTATGAGTCAGAAGGCATTAAGTGAAGTTCATCCCTTTCCCTTGCCTCCAAAGCCCACAAAGTAGCAAACTCATTATCACCACATGAGAATAATAAGCGGTCGGCCAGAGGCAGAGCATCTGGATCGCTGCGTGGGCTGCTTTCTCCAGGGATGAGGCACTGACTTGTTTGCCTTCAGGGTTCATTCTGTACACTTTCAGACGGTGAACCAGAGATGGCATCTGACATGATTAGTAGTGCGGGTCTGATGTTATCCTGCGGATACTTCTAACTTCTCCAGCTTGTTGTGCCCTTCTGGTCATCCTTATGATTCAGCGAAATGGTTGCAGATCCCTTTCCTGTGTAGTAGGCAGCCTGAATTATTTCCCCAGGGCTGGGAACTCTGGTAGTGGGACAGAAGGGGGAGCCTGCGTTCCCTCTGCCTACGTAGTCCTCATGCATGTCATTTCCTTTGCATGTCCTGTTTCCTTTGTGGGTCCTCCATGAACCTCAACCCGCAATGTCATTGTTCATAGCTGTGTGTGTGTTGCAGACTTTCATCAAGATTTGGGGAATGGAGTGTGTGTGAGTGTGTGTGTGTGTGTAAGGCCATTGTAATGAAGTAATACACACTGAGTGGTTTACACGACAGTGTATTATCTCATTGTCCCTCAGCTCTAGAAGTTAAAAGTCTGAGAGCAAGTGTTGCATGGTGTGATTCCCTTGAAGCTACCAGGGAAGGGTCTGCACTAGCTTCTGGGAACTCACAGCGTGGGGAGCCTGATTCCAATCTTCCCGTGAAGCTCTTCCTGTGTTAACGTCCCAGCCTCCCATTTCAGACAGACAGCCCCCACCTTGGATTAGAGGTTTACCACACGTCAGGATGACTTCAGCATACCCGCTTGTATCTGCAACCATCCTGATTCCACGTGAAGATGCATTCTCAGGTCCTGGGGCTCACGACTTCAACACATGGATCTTGAGGGGACATAATTCAGCGTATAATTTGAGGTCTTTATGTGCATGTTAGGATTAAGGGTGTTATATTCCCAGCTAGAATAGCAAAACATAGCTGTACATTCTTTTTTAGGCCTCTGGAGCAAATGGGGCACCTCAGGAACCCACAGGCCATAAAGCTGGGTGGAGAGGATTGTGACTTGCTAGAGTCGAAGACTGTAGATACTGGAAGAAAACAACTTATTTCAAAATAGATGAGAGTTTTTTGTTTTTTGTTTGTTGTTTGTTGTTGTTTTTTTTTTTTTTTTGAGACAAAGTTAAAAAAAAAAGCTGCAGTTCAGACTGGCCTTGAACTTGTTTATGTACCCCAGGTTGGCCTTGAACTCACGATGAGCCTCCTGCCTCTGCCTCCTGAGTGCTGGGATTACAGATGGATACAAGTTTTTTAACCCATTTTTTTCTCCTTTAATTTTTTTGTGGTACTTAGAGGTGTTTTTCCCCCCCTATTTTCTTTTTCCTTTCTTTTAGTTTCAGTCCTCTTTCTTTCTTTTTTGCAACTTCTCATTTAATTTCTCCTTTTTTCTTTTCTTTTTCACTTTAGTTTGCTCTGTTCTCCCTTTTTTCTTTTTCTTGTTTGTTTTTCATGTTCATTTTATCTAATACTATTAATTTACTTTTACTCCTTGAGAAGACCCTTTATTTCACTTTCATCACCTCTTTTCATCTTCCATCATTTAATTTTTCAAATTTTACTTATGTTCCTATTCCCCACACCTTATATCTTTCTAGTAGAACCATTAAGCTTTATGAATCTATAGCTAGTTAATTGTAAGTTATTACTGTTGAATACTGTTCTATTCTTAGTGGAGGTAAGGTTGTGCTGTTTAGTAAATATTTACTGTAAGTCATTATTTGGTTTGTCTTAGTGTTCATACTATAATCATAGATTTCTTTTCTACATTATTAGTTCTTAGGGTATGTCAATATTCAGTTTGTATTTGATGCTATTGTTGCTGTATTTGTTATCATACCTAAGATGATATAGTAGTTGCTATCAACTAATACTCCAGTCCATTTCTGGAGAACTGGGCGCTGAGTGAAAAACACTTCAGCCTCCCTTCCTAAATAAATGGAGGTGGAAGGAACCTGGGACAGAAGCAAAAGCTTATAGTTAGTGATGTCAAGGCTGCCTCACAGGAAAGCAGATGGTAGCTAAAGAGATCTCCATACTAGCAACAAAGTTTTTCACTAAAATCAACCCACAAGCTTCAGTGCAGAAAACAAACCAAAACTAGAAATATGACAAGGCAATAAACCATCATATGAACAGAAACAAGGACAAAAATCATGTGAGCATTTCAATTGACACAGAAAAAGCCTTCGACAAAATCTAACATCCATTCAAGATAAAAACCTGTAGAAAATGGTACAGAAGAACCTTACCTCAATCTGATGAAGCCATTTATGACTTACCTACTGCCAACATCATTTTAAATTGGGAAAAACTGAAAACTTTCCTTCTAAAATCAGAAAAAGATAAGAATGTCCAGTATCAACACCCTTGTTCAACATAGTCATCATCCTCAAAACATTAACTAGAACAATCAGGCTGGAAAACAAAATAATCTAAAGGGATACATGTAAGAAAGGGAGAAGTCAAATCATCACTCTTTGCAGATGACATGATCCTCTAAATAGAAGACCCAAAACCTCCACCAAAAGACTCATGAATTAGTAGCCAAATCCAGCAATATAGCAGGATACAAAATCAACACACAAAAGTCAACAGTGTTCCTGTACACTACTAATGAATCCATTCTGAAAGAAAGTAGGAAAACAATATCATTCACAATAGCATTGTTGTGGGTAAGGTCCTGTGTCCCCCCAAAGCCTTATGTAATTTTGGATGGGGCTGAGTCTGACATTTGTAATTGGTTTGTTTTCTAGCGCTGGGATTGGTGATATGAGTGTTGCACCCACCCAGGGATGGAGCTGACACACAGTGTAAGGGCAAGAGGAAAGTGACTCTCTCTCTCTCCCTCTCTCTCTCTCACCTGTCTCATGCTTGCTGTTTGGCAGCCACCATGAATGGCTGCCCCACCATGCCATGCTGCCTTGGAGCCTACTAAGTATAGACTAAAACTCCCAAGAACTATAAAAAATAAACCTTTCCTTCCCTAATTTTGTACTTCAGGTATTCTGTTTCAGCAACGAGTAAAAAGTAACTAAAACAAGCATCAAGAACAATTACTTTAGAGTTCCTGCAAAATGGCCGACCTGATGACTCCACCGTAGGGAGGCTCCCTGGAATATACCTCCCAAATGCTGGAATACAAAATAATACAATAACAGAAAGAAGGAAAGGGGAGGGAGATGGA